>JAIUZE010007110.1:0-11331 GCA_022085475.1 Heliosperma pusillum | reverse complement strand
ACTAGTCTACTTGACGGAAAGGAAAGTGACAATAATTAAATCTAACTAAGAACGATAATTAAAATAACAATATTGAAAAGCTACCTAAGTAAAATAATAGAAAACTAATAAACTAACAAATGATAATAAAATAAACTATCTAAGAACAATAATAAAATGACGGTAAAATAAACTAACTATAACGATTAAAGTAAACTATCTAATCAAATTGATATAGAGAATTAGAAATTCATGTCAAATGATTTAAAAGCTTTATTGATACCAATATTAGAATTACTACGATTGTCTAAGCCTTGTAGCGGTATACTAGGTAGCACCAAAAAGGGCACGGACACGGACACGGACACGACACGGACACGTGATACGGCATCTCGTGAAATTTAGGACACGGGACACGACATTTAAATTTAATAAAATATATATTTTATAGTTATAAATAACATACAATTTTATTTTTGTATTAGTATTTAATATTAAATGTAAATAATTGAGGGTAAAACTTGACTTCAACTATAATTTATTCTCATTTCCCGCCCAAACTATCTTCTAATCAATTTTCCCACCCAAACTCATCTTCTAATCAACCTCTTCTAGTCTTTCAATCTCACATTCTTTGTTTATAGGTGTCCGTGTGTCCGTGTGTCCGACACGGTGTCCGACACGGTACGGCTGATTAGGAGAAGTGTCCGTGCTACCTAGGCGGTATATTCCTCTTGGATTCGTACAGACTTTTTAATGGGTCCTAACAACCTTTCAGCCTGGTTAGGTCACTAAACCCCTATTGGTAGTCCTAATTCCCATCCCAACTCTCGTTTCTAAGACGGAAATTGACTAATACAAACAATTGTTTATGGCCATTAAACAAAGTTATAGAATTTGACACAACCAAAGGAAGAAACAAACTAGATGGTTCTATTGGTATCGATTCTTCTTTTAATTCATTTTAACTAGAAAATCATTTCAATATTTCAATTTTATTTATTATATTTACATAATGATAATCCTACACTACTAGATTTAATTTATGTGATTAAATAAATTAAGAGGAAAAAGATGTAGGAAATTAAACTATGAATTAGGGATATTAAAATGATTGACATGATCAATATTAAATTGGCTATTATTCTAATGATGAAATTTACAATGATTACTATATAACTAGGTGAAGTAAAATGAGACATATTAAACGATGATTTAATTTTGACTAAATTACTTTTATGCGGGATTACTTACAACAATGATAATACGAAAAGAAGTCTAAGTAGATTATAATTCATGGTTTATGAAAGTGATAGAATCTATTATAAAATAAACATAACGGTATTGAAAATAATGAAAGCAAAAGATAGAGAATTACCGGGAATGGAAGTACAACGATATAAGAGAAAATAATAAGAACGAATTTCAACCAAAATGTAATGATAAAACAGTAGAGAGTGCTAGAGAAAATGCTTGAAGTAAGATGTCTAAACTTGCATACAAAACCTTAAACTATAATCTAACTTGTATGTAAATTGCTAAATGTAAGAGATGATAATATGATTGGTATATAATGTAATGTAATGTAATGTAGTGTGTTCTTCTTGTCGATGATGATCTTAGGCTTTTATAGGGCTGCAAGGTTGAGCTTTTCCATCCGGATTTATACCCTAGACAAGGCAATAAACATCCCCATTAAAGCTTGGGAGAAGAAGAGGCAAGAGGCGTTCAGCAGCGTACATACCTGATCGGGTATATGGTAAATCCGATCGGGTATGTAACCCTGATGGATCTTCTTTCGTCTCTTCGAATTTCTTCTTTGGGCACGGAATCCTATTCCTTGTTTTGGTAGTTTGCAGCTCGGAAATGGTCTTGGGCCAGGCTTTGGTTGACTTGGTCTTGTGTTTTAATTGAGAAACTAAATCAAAAGTCAAGACCAATCCACTTTGAGGAATGATGCAATGGGAATTGTGATCCAATCATGAAATTGCTATCATTGGTTCCTCGTAAACTTGTATTCTAGTGCCTTTGCTCCTTAAAGTAAGGAAATATAGCAAAACCGCTTCATTTCCTATAAAACGAGACAAAGCACGCAAAACAACTAGAATAGTAATATTAGCTCGTTAATCACTTAACAAAGTGCATAAATCATATAGAAATCGAGCTAAAACGGGGGGATAAAATTAGTACAAAATATCGCTTATCAAACTCCCCCAAGCTAAACCCTTGCTTGTCCTCAAGCAAACATAACAATCATAACCAGGACAAGGGTAGCAACCAATGATCAATCTATCATCCAAATCTCAAAAAAAAAATAAGCTCTTAACAAGCCGATGAATCATAAACCCGAACCAACAAGGGCAAAGGAAAGTGCGAATCATGGTTGGGATTTACATAACGACGCAGCATAGAAAATATTCTTTGGACTTAGCTTTTGCATGATCTTATTGACTATGGACTCTTTCGATACACTCTTCACTCAAATTTTTGTGAAATAGGAAATATTGGTTCAAATTTGAAGTGACACTCTCCTATCTACAACTTATAAGAATGTGCCCGCAGTCTAGTATGGTAGACAATCCAAAGTCATTAAGTAAGACTAATCATGATCAAAATGTAATGTAAGAAGCCAAGAGAAATAAAGAAGAGGCTTGGAAAATTTGGGTAAGAAAGTGGACAAACGATTTTGGTCATGTGGGGCTTTAAGTCAAGCTAGTAATAACCAAATGTGTAGTGGATACTCAATCCAAATCATACCAATTTCCATAAACAATAGTCAAAGCCAAAAGCAGCATATTGGCTTATTAAACATGACAAATCAAGTTACGACTTCCCAAAATTTTTCTTTCTTTTCCTTTTTATTCATGGAAGCGTTTTTCTTTTTTTTTTTTCTTTTCTTTTCTCTTTTGAGCTTTTTCTCTTTCATTTTTTTTCAAAGCTCTCTTTTTTTTTCTTTTTCTTTTCAAATTTTCTTTCACTGAAAAACACGGGAATCAGCAATCCCGAGACAGCAGGTTCACACTAAATGGTGGCATTATCAAAATATCGCAAAAGTACAGAACACCCCTACACATATAGTCAGTTACTACCTCAACAAGGGTAGGCAATAATGTAATGTAGCTAGAAAGAAGGGTGTTTTTGGGCAATGCGAAATGTGAACAAGAGTAAATGGCTTCAAAATGTAGATCATGATAGTAATACTTATAGAAAATGGAATAAAAACCATACTTATGCGTTTTGATGTGACACAGAATATAAGGAGAAACTACTCACTCCTAAACTGGGATCGGGTTCAGATGTACCGACCACTGGAGGCTCTACCTTACAATATGAGTAGCTTGCCAAAGTCAAGATCTAGCTTAATTAAGTCCAAACTCAACTTTCTACCTACTGTGTACAAGACATCCCCATGAATGCACAATTCCTCATAACATAATGAAACATCAGCTTATAAAAACTATAAATTGAGAAATGTAAGATGGAAATGATCTTTTCTTTTTGTCGTTTTGATTTTTTTTTTTTTTTTTTTTTTTTTTAGATTTTCAAAAATGATAAAAACAAACAAGGAAAAAAAATAAACTAAAAATAAACTAATAAAATTAGAAGAAAATAAGCTAATGAGAAAAGTAAAAATCTAAATGCAATCCTAAATGTAGTAAGTCCTAAATGCAAATCCTCCCCCAAGCTAAAACTTCACATTGTCCTCAATGTGCATGCGATTATAATAGAAGCAAACCGAGAAACGGTTGGTAGCACATAGAACAGAGAAACATGGGAAAAGGGGCTAAAAAGAAAACTAAAAATGCTAAAAATAAAAGAAAGAAAGAAAAGCTTACAAAATGTCTAGCCTCCCCCAAGCTAGTATAAACAAGGGGAGCTTGTTATCATCTCATCTCAAAGGCCACCAGCTACATCCTCTCCTCTGTGAAGGAGGCGGCTCGGATGCGGATCCAGAAGCATCTGTGTAGTAGGTATCATCTGCAGAATAATAATTACTACTAGAAGCAACGATCCCGGTAGGGTTGCTGGCTCCAAAGGACCGGTACTCATCTACTTGGTGACCACTAAAATCACCTCCATATCCTCCAAAACTCTCGACGCCATAGTCAGTACCACAGTAATCAGGTCCGGTCTGATGCACACCTGCATCATAAGTAGTACCATACCTCCCTTCGGGCCAAGTATAGAAAGACGGATAGGGGCCCTCAGGTCTAATCACACCTTGCCTCGCAAAGTGATCATAAATGGGGTGCAGAGCAAGCTGCTGGTCTGACTGGACTCTATCAATGGACATGGTCAAGGCTTGAAACATGGCAGTTACGTCGCCCGTAGCATGGGTCGGCTGAGAGGATGATCCTACCTTAGGGCGGCGGGATCCAATCTGAACAGGGGGGTCATTGGGGGTAATATCCCCAACAGGAAGAAAATAAGTGGGACGGGGTAAGATGGCCTCACCAACCTGAAGTCGAGGACGCTGCCTAAGCAATGGAATCTGGTTCACCTCAGCGGTCAACTTGACCGAATCACGGCCAGTTATCCTCTAGATCATATAGGGGTGAGAGACACGAAACCAATTAAGCTGCACAAAATAATCATAATCCAACCCATTTCCCATCTCGGTGGGAGGCGTAGCCAATGCCTGGAGGTCAGTGGTGGCTTGGTTAAAACCACAAACTCGCGTAGCAAGGTGAGTGATAAGGCCTCCATAAACAATGCCAGTGTTCTTTGGATTAGTAGCTTTAGTCAACTGAATAGCAAAATAGTAAGGAATGCTAATCGACCACGGTTCATCACCATTTACATTCAAGACCCCTCCTAAAATATCCAACTCTACCCGTCTCACCAAATGTGGCTCAGCACGACCCAAGAAGGTCCATCCCATGAATCTTTGCCAGATTCTAATGGCGGGATGATGGATGTGTTGGTGTGGGATATGGTCCCAACGAGAGACAGGATAAGTAGAAATGGTGCTCCAAACATGGCTAATATCAAAGCCCTCGGGAGGTGAGGTAACAGTATCCCTATGGGTGAGACCGAATTGGTCAGCAAAGGTCCCTAAGTCCATACTATAGTCATCGTTGAACAATCGAAACCGAACTTGAGGACTAGAGTCTTTTTGCCTAGATCTTTTCAACTCAAATGAACTCAAGAATTCAAGGGTCAATTAGGGGTAGGTTTTATAATTAAAGTTCATACCAGTGGTCATTCCTAGACCCCTGAATAATGCCTTGACATGCTCATAAAGCTTCATGTGCCTTAAAGAAGAAATATCAAGGAATTTGGTAGCTCCCATACCTTTGCTCTTGATAATAAACCAGCTTTGCCATTGCTTGTTCGAACTAAACTCCACATCCGAAAAATCGGGATCATGCATATCATCTTGTCCTCCTTGATTTCCGGTTTGATTATCGGCTTCTAGCATTTCTACGTCCTCTTCACGGGCTCTACTACTTTCCTCTTGGTTGGTAGTTCTTGCCCTCTTTGATCTCCTAAGACTTGGGTTAGGTGCCATTTGCTACAAGAAACTAGTATTAGAACACTTCATCTTCATAAACACAAATTGATAGCATAAGTGTTAGAATACTAGGCTTTTAAGTACAAATTCAAGCATAATTTCATAAGTGAAACATTATCATGCTACTTTTGAGCACAAATTGATGTTTTTAAGCATAACAATATTTCACTAAGATTTTGAGAAACATTACACTTGAATCTTGAGTTTGGGCACTACTTAAAGGTACTAATGCTAGAATAACACAATAAGGGCATAAGTTCAAAGTATAAAGCATGGATTCAAGCATTATACTACCATTAAGCATGAGTTTTTAGCATAAAGTAGAGATGAGTATTCTAATTGGCATATGAGCATTCAAATCATAGTAAGCATGCTAATTAATTACTAACATTCACTCTATAATATGTAAGAAGCATTAGAAATCCAATTTAAACAAGTTTTTCAAGTAAAATAAAAAACCCCCAAATTTGGGTTAGGGTTTGTTCATGTTGGATTTCTGAAAAATAGAGAGAGTGAAGTAACTAAAGTAGAATTAAATTACTTGATAGTGCTTAGATGTTGCCTTGGATGAACTATGATGACAAATTTTGCAAGAAATGACTAAGAAATGAAGGTTTTTGAGAGATTTGAGCTTTAAAGATGAAGAACACGGGATAATAGCAGCAAAGCAAAGGTAGCAAGTTGATTTTATAGAAGAAAATAGGACAAAGCACGAAACAGAACACTTACCCGATCGGGTATACCTTAATCCGATCGGGGATGTTTGCTGATTCGGATTTTGTTCTTTTTTTCTTTGTTACTTGCTCTTACCTTTTGGCTATGGCCTTGAACATGCTTACTAACCTTAATGGACTTGGCAACATGGGCCAAGAGTAGCTCCTTTTCATCTCAATAGGTCCTCCAGTTCCAAGTACGAAAAATTATGAACTAAGCATGCATTTCTAAAAATGTAAATAACAAGTAAAATGAAAATTGTTTCCTAGCTATTACAACCCAAAAATCCAAAAAGAGTGTCCAAATGAAATAGTCCAAAATAAAATTATCAAACATTGTCTATCGAGTGGAATAAGGAATGCATAAAAAGAAAGTAAAGAGAGAGAGACGGGTTGCCTCCCGACAAGCGCATTTTTAAGTCATGCTAGACTTTGAATTTCTATCCCTCCTTAAGCCTTGTGAAGGGATATGGGCTCTTTGTAGCTTGATTTCGTCCTTGAACTTTCATTTACCTTTGTCAACACCCATGGCAATCTAATCCAAATACACTTCCGAAGCTTTGAATGCTTCGAGGTCACCATCTTCTACACTCATTACATTCCCTTTCCTATCAAAAGTGGCACGTGATCCCTCCATTTCAAAAGTGATCCTCTCTCCTTGCACATCGATACATGCCCCAACTGTATTTAGGAAAGGTCTTCCTAATATAATATAGTTGTCTTTACCTTTCTTTGAAAAGATTACATAAAAATCAACGGGAACAAGGAAGTGTCCAATCCGAATGGGGACATCTTCCACAATTCCCGCTGGAGTATGCATAGTTCCATCGGCCAATTGAAGGCTAGTATTTGTAATCTTCATTTGCACTGGGCAATGGTCTTGATAGAAGGTAAAGGGCATGACACTAATAGCGGCCCCTAAATCACATAATGCATTTCTAACCTTATGAAGACTCAATGTGAAGGAAATATTAAAACAACCTGGATCTTTAAGCTTTGTAGGAATGATAACCTTCCCTTCTACAAGGGGAGGTTCCTTGGGAAAATCTTGGGTTGTTTCTTCTTCTTGAAATGTCTTGCCAATCCTTGCCTCCAACCTTGAAAAAGCTTTGTCATTTGCCATCGTTGTTTCACCAACTCTTTCTTCTAACTTCCCTTGAGCTCTTATCAAAGTTATGATCAAAGATTCGAGACGAGATGTCTCCTCTTGTGTAAGGGCTCGGGTTGGTTTGGCTAGTGTGAAGGATTATTGTAAAGTTCGTGGGGCAACTTATAGATGGGCTCCTTACTCTTTCCATTCCCAAAAGGATTATCAAAAGGTTTGTCACCAATCATGTTGATTGTGACTATTAACTGGTCTTCACTCTCTTGGGTGGTTTGGCTTGAACTCGACGCGGTTAACTCTTCTACTCTCTTTTGGAGAGACAAGATGGTTTATTTGAGTGAGCCTATCGTAGAAAAGAAGTATGAGTACATGTTGTGTTCTGCTTGGATTACTTCCCTCAACTTGGCATCTACTTTTACTATTACTTGACCATTTTGAAAAGATGAGCATGGAATGGTATGGGATGCATAAGTAGGTTGGGCTTGGCGAAATTGTGGGTGAAAGGGGTTTAATGGTGTGAGTTTATTCCCACATCTTTGAGGTACATGCCCTATTCCTCCACAAAGTTCACAAGGGGTTGTTGGTGAGGTAAACGGGTTTAAAACTCTTGGACGATATAAAGTACTTCTTGGGGTGGTTTCATTTGATGGAACGGGACAGGCTAAGGAAATGGTAGTGTCAACATCACATGAGGTTTCCACTCGGCTTTTCTTTCGCTCTCCCCCATTACTTTGGGAACCTTCCCCACTTTCTCTTCGTGAATTACTCGATAAGGTTGACATGGTGGATTGAGGTTTAAACCTACGATGGAAAGCTATGACGATCTCTTCCCACTCCATTGGTTTTGTGGCATCTTTTAGACGACGGGTGAACCACCATTTGGCTTCTCTCTTTAGTGATAAGGGAAAGAGAGTTTCTTTGATTTGGTTTTGGGTGATCCCTTCCCTCATAAAAGTTTGACACAACTCACAAAAAGTTTGGATATGGTGGGCTGGGTTTTCATTTGGCTCGCCACTGAATTGGTTACCTTCAATGAGAGCAATTAGAGTGATATGGACCCTTAGGATCCCATTAGCAAGTTCAAAAACCCGGAACTTAGGATCTTCTTTTGTTCGCACCATTTTTTGTCAACCTAAAAGAAAAACACACAAAGGAAAGTAAGTAATGATTTAAGGTACGGTTGCACCTAAAAATGGTAAAATTTTAAACAAAAATCAGCAATACATAGATAAACAAAACCATGCTTCCCGGCAACGGCGCCAAAATTTGACCGGTTGTGTCGCAGTCCCGATACAAAAATAATTACCCACACTTAGGCTAACAACATAAAGAATGTAATTAGGGAAGTAGGGATCGATCCTCAGGGAGTACGTGTTAACTATGAATTGCTATGGGGTGATTTTTATTTAAGTTCGATTTATTTGAGGTGATTATCTAAACTACTAACATGAAATAAAATGACAAATATACAATGACGATATTTAAATGACAAGTATGGAAATTGCGATAAAAATAAATCTAATCTAATTGATGACGATAATAAAATTGCAAGATAAAATGAACTAGTCTACTTGACGGAAAGGAAAGTGACAATAATTAAATCTAACTAAGAACGATAATTAAAATAACAATATTGAAAAGCTACCTAACTAAAATAATAGAAAACTAATAAACTAACAAATGACAATAAAATAAACTATCTAAGAACGGTAATAAAATGACGGTAAAATAAACTAACTAAAACGATAAAATAAACTATCTAATCAAATTGATATAGAGAATTAGAAATTCATGTCAAATGATTTAAAAGCTTTATTGATACCAATATTAGAATTACTACGATTGTCTAAGCCTTGTAGCGGTATATTCCTCTCGGATTCGTACCGACTTTTTAATGGGTCCTAACGTCCTTTCAGCCTGGTTAGGTCACTAAACCCCTATTGGTAGTCCTAATTCCCATCCCAACTCTCGTTTCTAAGACGGAAATTGACTAATACAAACAATTATTTATGGCCATTAAACAAAGTTATAGAATTTGACACAACCAAAGGAAGAAACAAACTAGATGGTTCTATTGGTATCGATTCTTCTTTTAATTCATTTTAACTAGCAAATCATTTCAATATTTCAATTTTATTTATTATATTTACATAATGCAATAAATCTACACTACTAGATTAATTCTACATGATTAGTATATTAAAAGGAAAATGATAAGCAAAATTAAACTACGAAATAAAAGTACTAAAATGATTAAGGTGATCAAGATTATATTAGTAATGATTCTAATGATGAATTTTATGATGATTATTATATGATTAGGCAAAATAAAATATGACATATTAAACGATATTTTGGTTTCAACTAGATTACTTTTATATGGATTTCCTACCAACAATAATATAAAAACAAGACTAATGAGATTATAGTTCATGAACTTAATATGATGATGAAAACAATACAACTAAAATAAATACTATAAAGAGAAAACAATGATGTCGGAAATTGCGTAAATAAAGGATAGAAAATTACCGGGATTGGAGTACAATTGTGTAAGAAAGAAAGCAAAGAACAAATATCCAACCCAATATAATGACAAATGCTTATAGAAACACTAGAGAAGTACTTGGAAATTGCTATAAAAATAGTCTAAGATTGCATAAACTATAAACTATGATCTAAAACTTATATGAAAGATTGATGTAAAATATGTAATGTTGTGTTGTGTTATATTGCATGCCTCTTCTTCTCATGAGTTTAGGCTTATATAGGGCTGCTTAGCTGCTGTTAGGGATGGCAATGGATAGGATCTGGATAGGGTCCTATAAGATCCAGATCCAGATCCATATTGTATATGTTGGATCCAGATCCGCCCCATATCCGCAGGGTCCAAAATTTTCAGATCCATATCCAGATCCGTGGATCAGGGTAGGATCTGGGTCCCAAATGGATCTGATCGTTTTCAAAATATTTTATTAAATTATTCATCTTTTAAATGTAATTTTTCTATTAAAATTACATAAAATGTATTAGAATGTTTAATAAGATTATAAGTATACATTATATCGACATTTAACATAATAAAGTAACTAATTACCGCGTAAGTTATTATTTGGATGAGGAAAAAGTTAATTTACAAATATTTAAATTGTATTATAAATTAAGAATGACCTGTGAAATAAGTAAAATGACATATGAGAGTTGATTAAATTAGAAAATATCAGCATTATAAACTTTAATTATCCTTATATAATTAAAATAAATTAAAAAAATAAAAGATATGGATCCGTGGGTAGGGTCTGGATCTTAACAACAAGATCCATATCCAGATCCGCGTAAATTTTTTAGGATCCATATCCGACCCATATCCACTGGATCCATAAAAATGAGATCCATATCCGCTCCACCAGGGTCCGGATCCGCGGATCTGGATAGGGTCCTGGATCCATTGCCATCTCTAGCTGCTGTGTTTCGTCCAAATTCATACCCTAGACAACCTAATAAAGCACTCCATTAAGGCTTGGGAGAAGAAGAGCCAAAACGGCCAAACAGAATAAAAATCCGATCGGGTATAGGGTGACCCGATCGGGTTTATATCCCTGTTGGTGTTTTTTCATTCATCTCTTCGAATTCCTCATTGGCACGCGTTTTTATGCTTTGGTCTCGGTCAATGCAACATTTAATTGGGCTTGGGCTAGTCTTCCTTTGACTTGGGTTGATGTTTTCCTTTGAGAAACAAAGTCAAAGTCCAAGATGAGTCCACTTAAGGAAGGATGTAGCGGAATCGTAGTCAAATCGTCAATTGACTATCATCGGTTCCTCATTAAACTTGTATTCTAGTGCCTTTGCTCCACAAAGTAAGAAAATATAGCAACACGCTTCATTTCCTAAAAAACGAGACCAAGCACGCAAAACAACTAGAATAGTAATATTAGCTCGTTAATCACTTAACAAAGTGCATAAATCATATAGAAATCGATCTAAACGGGGGATAAATTAGTACAAAATATCGCTTATCA
>JAIUZE010007109.1:0-70740 GCA_022085475.1 Heliosperma pusillum | reverse complement strand
GAATCATCAAAGGTTGGGTTTGACACCTTGCTTAGATATTGACTTTACTATTCAAAATAGACTTGCCTTTTTCCCTCGCCTTGTGCCAACATCGTGCGAACCTACTCTTGAACCTCGTTTTATTCTTAACAATTAAGAATATAAACATCCCTCTTAGAGCTCCCACTCACTTTTATGAATCTCTACCTAGACAAGTAGATTAGAATTATAATGAAGATAACTCTTTATTTCATTCATGGTTTTACCTTCAAAAAGGATAAACCTTTCATAAAATGACTACGGTATTTGGTTAATCGTGATTTCAAATAAATTGAGAAACCTAGTCGTCCCAACTGATTTGGCCTCTTTTGAGGTAAGCCTCGATAAGGAGCATTATGACGACATACCAAAAATTACAAATATTTTCTTTGGAGCAAAAAGATTGATGCACCATTGTAATAAGGAGACGTCACTAAAAACAAAATCAAAACGTTTTTGATTAAGTGTGACATATTCATATACTCTTCATAAGAGATATTTGCAATGGTTAAAGTGAGGATCAAAAGAAAAATCATTTTGTCTTTAGCTACGGTGGTTTAAACGGAGATCGCAATCAAAATGCTACCGTATAAAATAATGGAAACTCCTTTCCACGATTGAACGGATTTACAAGTTCGTAGAAGGAAAAATATTTGTCATTGCGCGAATAAAATAAATATGAACGGAAAATAAACATTCATTGCTAATATATAATTTAATTGTAAAACAATTTTAAACAAGTCACTCATATAATGACCCCTCACGAAATTATATAAGTGATTCCAAGACCCATCTTTAGACAAAAATAGTCATCGTATGCTACCTTTATCTAAAAATGGTAAGTCAATACTTGACTAATTCTACCCTTAGAACTCTTGGTTGACGGATTTCAACTAAATCAATCTCCTAGTCCCAAGATAACGCTTATCTCGTTGAGTCCAATCCAATTTTAGCTTGTGATCGTATCACCCTACTTACCCGAGGTAAAAAGGGACCCACGAGCGTGGTAGCCCTAATGAACACGGGATTCATAGGTGTTACTAATTGGTAAGGCTAATCTACATTTTTTAAGTCATGTGAGAGGTCTTGTCAATTTAGTTATTAATTCCCTATAAGCGAACTAAGTCGGTGAATTTTGAATAACTTTGAATTGACAATTGAGAAATAAAAATGCATGTTGGCGATTTTGGCATGTGCGGAAAAAACATAAAGCAAGCATATAATAAATCCTAGTATGGCCACCTAGCTAATCCAATTAACTAGACGATTACAAAATCGGAAACAGACTCCTTGGCCCCTTGCCTCTTCTCTGTACATGCTCCAAAAAGGCATTGTCTTTTGGAACACCGACTTCGGGAATCTCCGTCTTCATAATAATTAATTACAAAAGATACAAATAAATTCCTATTATACATTTGATCTAGAAATGAAATGAAATTATTACAAACGGCGATACGAGATCGCAAATAAAATTACAACCGAATCGGTATTCTCTTACATTACGGGTAATACCAATTAAAATAATCTAGGCCATACTAGGTACAACTTGCATTAAAATTAAATAAATGACATTCATTCATTCAACAATAACAACATAAATAAAATGCTGTAAAAAATTGTCAAAATCGCCCTTAATACATATCATGCTCATTCTAGCTCGGTTTTATGGATTTTATCGATTTTTAACCATTAAAAATCAACAATCAACACTTAAATCGTATTTAAGCTCAAAATAATTATCTAAACTGATTTAGAACTCAAAATTAGTCCCCACTAATTTTATTTATATTTAATTAGTTTGAATTGATCGTATTTGCTAAATATAGAGGTTTAATCATAACATTTATGAAATAAACCCAAAATAAAATATAAAACTCATAAAAATTTGAAACCAAAATTTTTTTACATTTTGGAACATTTCCAGGAACTCTAAAAATCAGAAACATTTGCCCAAAAATTTTGAATAAAGTTTATGAACAAATAACTTAATATTCAACGGTTTTATCAAATAAAAACCATTAAATATAGTAAAATAGTGAAACAAATTATAAAATTTCACCAAGATGATATAAATCAGATTATAAAATGTACCAAAAATTTTCAATACCAGAAAAGGACGTTTCATTTTTATGATCATAATAATCTCACTTTATTGACTTTTATCTTATAAAAATCAATCATCATGCAAAAGTTACTTAAAAGACACGAAACTTTACATACAGTATTTACAACATGCATGTGAGATCATATCAAAATTTCATGGCCAGAATCAACATGCAACTATTTTTAGTTAACTTTTAACATAAAACATGCATATTAACATGATTTAAAGGCCATAAATAAAAATAAATAGCAAATTAATCCATAAAATCACCAAATTTGACCACAACCATTTTGAGGTCAGTAAGTATGCATGCAAATCAAAAATTTCGTGCAAACCAATTTTTAACACAAATTTTCAATTTTTACCCAAGTTATCGTATAACTCGATTTTAATGCCTAAAATCGACATGAATGTAACAATTGAGCTCTGATACCACATGAAAGTCCTAGACCTCTAATTAGACTCCTCTAATTAGTTCATTAAATTATATTAACTTAATGATTTAGGATCTAGTTATCATGCATGCAAATATAAGAGCATAAATATAAAGATAAGATGAAATTTCCTTACAATGGAAATTTTCGGCCAATATGGGGCACAATAAGAACTCCTTCTTATTGTTCTTGAGCATGTATTTAGTGGATGATCCTCCATAAAATAACCTCCAAAGTAGAAGGTCTCCTTCTTGTTGCACCCAAGACTAAACCCAAACTATCACTATATATTTAGACTAGAAAATATAGTGATAAGAAGAAACTAATATAAGTTTTATTACTACTTTAGTAATAATAAGAATATTAGTTATGTGAGAGTTTAGAGAGAAGTTATGCTTAGAGAGATAAGCTAAAAATAAGTGAATGAACAAGTAGTCAATTGAACAACCAAAATGCTCTAAATAAGAGCACATGGCCGGCCCTCCTACTCAACATAAGCCTTATTGTTGCTCAAAATAATTACATGCATAATGGTAGTGTGTAAGGGTGGTTATGATGATTAAAGTATGGAAGACATGTCACTATCAAATAGTTGATTGTGTGTTAGAAAAGAATAACACACAAGCTTCTTCCATGTGCTCAAAACCGGTCCATTATGCCTTATAATGGTCCATTTTGATTTTTGATATTTGTCCCACAAATACTTATTAATCATCTGCTTAATTATCTAGTATAATTAAGTGTTAATTTGATCATAAAACAATTATATGACTCAAATATATATACTTAACTTTTAAGTGATATTTTACGATTATATCAATATATAATGGATCCCACAATGCCCAACTAATTTATTTTACAACTCCTTGTAAATATAATTAGCTAATTACCTCTACCTCAAAATATATGCATCACCTCAACTAATTTAATGAATTAACGATTAATCACTAAATTAAATCTTATTTAATCGTATTAAAATAAGACGTAAAATTTATTCAGTCAGTTATCGTATAATTGACTAATAAACTTAAGTGGAATGAGTTCCTAACTCAATTTCCAATAAACAACTCTCGTAACTAAACGTACATATCAAATATATGTAATGCCCTAATTAAACTGTATCGTATACAAATAATTAGTATTCTATTTGGGTCTCATCCTATAGGTGTGACCTAAAGGGATCAGTGGATCACCGCCGTCATACGACAATAACGTCAAACTCTAGTCAGTCGAGCGTTACCGATTTACGTTAATCAACTGACGTGAAGTATCAAAATAAACTAATCATGCCACGTATATTCCAAATGAGATTTGTTATATAAATGCACTATTGTGGAGGACACTTACTCCAACATGAACAACCAGAAACGAACCCCCATTCAAACTCACCAAATGAACCAGATTTCACTGTGGAACCCACTGTGACATCAGAACCCGAAAATGCCTCAAGCTCACAAATCGTACCTAGAAAGTGGAAGCACCAATCATCTCACCCCCTCTCAAACTTAACCAGTGACCTGAACTCGGGAATAAAGACAAGAGCATCCCTCAATGATTTCTTTGCATTTCATGCGTTCCTCTCACAAACCGAACCGACAAATATCACCATGGTCGTTGAAGATGCGAATTGGGTGATAGAGATGCAAGAGGAACTTAATCAATTCAAGAGGAATGAGGTATGGCATCTTGTCCCTAGACCATCTGGTGTGACCATAATTGGTACCAAATGGGTCTTTCGCAATAAGCTTGATGATTCGGGTAATATCGTAAGGAATAAAGCTAGACTAGTGGTGCAAGGATTTAAACAACAAGAAGGTATTGACTACAATGAAACCTTCGCACCGGTAGCTAGGCTTGAAGCCATACGTATGTTAATAGCTTTTGCGGCTCACAAAGGCATCAAACTTTTTCAAATGGATGTCAAAACGGCTTTTCTAAATGGTTATTTAGAAGAGGAAGTCTTTGTTGCGCAACCACCGAGCTTTATGGATAATGATTTTCCAAACCATGTTTTTAAATTGGACAAAGCACTTCATGGTTTAAAACAGGTTCCAAGAGCTTGGTATTATCGCTTGTCCAAGTTTCTTTTAGAAAATGGTTTTGTGCCTGGATCGGTTGATAAAACATTATTCATAAATTCACAGTGCAATGAACTATTAATTGTGCAGATTTATGTCGATGACATTATTTTTGGTGCTACTAATGAACTCCTTTATTTGTACTTTTCGGAACTAATGAAATCTGAGTTTGAAATGAGTATGATGGGAGAACTTGGCTTCTTCCTTGGACTACAAATCAAGCAAACTCAAGATGGTGTGATGATTCATCAACAAAAGTATATAAAGGAGATATTAAGTAAGTTCGGAATGACTGACTCAAAACCATACTCAACACCTATGATATAATCCATTAAGCTTGACAAAGATGAGAATGGTACGAAAGTAGATGAAACGATGTATCGAGGTATAATCGGTTCATTACTTAATTTAACTGCAAGTCGTCCGGATATATTGTTTAGTGTATGTTTGTGTGCTCGTTTCCAAGCTAGTCCTAGAGAATCGTATTTCATGGCCGTCAAAAGAATTCTTAGGTACTTAGTTGGAACGCAAACACTGTATCTATGGTATCCCTCACATTGTCCTTTTGATCTTTTAGGGTACTAGGATGCGGATTACGCTAGAAGCGTCGTTGATAGAAAGAGCACGTCCGGAATTGCAACTTTCTTGGGTCCTTGTTTAATTTCATGGGCTTCAAAGAAACAAAACACCGTAGCTCTTTCCACCGCCGAAAGCGAGTATGTTAGTGCCGCATTATGTTGCGCGCAAGTTCTTGGGTTCAACAACAATTAAAAGACTATGGTATTGTATTCAATTTCACTCCTATATTTTGTGATAATACAAGTGCCATTAACATTTATAAGAACCTGATACAACACTCAAGGACTAAACACATTGACATAAAACATCACTTTTTACGTGATCATATGGAAAAAGGTCAAATCTGTCTTAACTTTTGTAGAACCGAAAATCAAATTGCCGATATTTTTACAAAACCGCTTGAAAGAGAACAATTCGTAAAACTTCGGTTGGAAATTGGGTTGTTGGATTGCGCATAATTCTATGAGTAGACGATTTGCCTCAATGATTGGTTAGAGTGGTTGATACATTTTAATGTGTACATATGTGATTAAGTGTGTTTTATTAACCATGTTTGAATGTTAATTAACAAGTATTATCATTTGTGTAATAATGTGACTTTCATAGAGCCAACAAAACAAGTCACCAAAATATCACATCGTCTTTCCTCCTTCCTCGGGCCTCAACCGTCCCACATATAGCCTCCCTCATACCTTCCATAACACTTACATTTATACTTGAAATAATGCCTCCCAAGAAAGCCCAAATCAAAACCGTCAAACAAATTCGGGATTCGTTAAAACCAAAGCCCACGAGTCCCTCTACATGTAGGTTGTAGTGTGATTATCAACGAAGTTGTAGAGAACATTGAGAAAGAAATGAAGGAAAATGAAAAAGTGTTTTGGTGATGAAGAAAACGAAGAGGAAAATGAGAAGAGAACTGAAACGGTAACCGAAAAAAGGAGATTGTTAAGGAAAAAGAAGTTGAATTTGAAAAAGGTAAAAAAAAAAATATAAAAAAAAAGGTGAAATAAAGATTGAGAAAAAGAAAATAAAAGGGAAAAACCGAGTTGAATGAGGAACAAATTAAGGAGTTGAATAATCTTTTTGGTGATGAAGATTTGTTCATTGATGGTGAGAAAACTGAATCGAAAGCAAAAAATCTGTCAAAAAAAAAAGGAAGTGTGAGGATGGGAAAAACAAGAGGTAGTGGAAGTTCGGATAGAAAATACGGAATTGAAGACTATTCTTACCGATCTTACCAAAGCCGGGAAAAACCGATAATAGATATGATGATTGATGAAGACGATGACATGTCCTAGACCTCTCGGCCCTACTCTCTTCTTAACCTATCTTTTTGTCTAATCAAGTCTTATATTATTTTGCTCATGGCTTTATGTTTGCTATGTTGTTTCATGAACTTGGTAGTATTTGTTTAATTCTCTTGAACTATGTGGTTTGTAAACTAACTTTGTCACTTTGTTGCATTAGAATGTTATTCTTCCTACTTGATGATGTCAAGAGGGGGAAGTTGTTAAAATTGTGTGTGTGTGTGATTCAATGACTCTTAGACTTGTGTTCACCGTAAATATGTTAGCTTAGCGATTTGAAATTCTACTTAAATAAGTATAAACTTGACCAAAGTACCTTGACCATGTATGCGTCTTATCTTGATCATGTTTTGACTTGTGATATGTTTAGACTTGTGAACCTTGACCATAGATTGAGGGGGAAGAACACATTCAATTTTATTTGTCTTGCCATCATCAAAGGGGGGAATTTTTGAGACCATTTCTAGATTAGATTGGTTGATGATGCCTTAAGACAAATTAATCTTATTGTTAATATAATGTGTGCCTCTTAAGTTTTAATCTTATAGCTATGGAAGCTCAACTAATCGTTCAAGGTTGCACAAGAAGATCAAGAGATGAAGATCGTCATTGTTAGAGTCATAGTGCTGTATAAGAGATCATTAAAATCGATTCATGCTAAGTACTTCAAAACTGACAGTGACACGTCACTGTGGTTTCCGGCTCTTAAATATTTCGGAAATGTTTTAACTCTTGAAAATTGTTTTCCAAACTTTTGATCAACACATTACATTGCTGAAAATTCTGGTTTGATCTTTATAATTGGAAGAAAGCTTTTAGTTGTCTTGGAGAAGAGGTAGCTTGCACAAAAAGATACTTGCCAAAAATGGGTTGTTTACTTTTTCTATATTTGGTGATGTTTATGGTCCCCATGAACACTACCATTTATGCTTTTTCTTGTTGAAAAAACTAACACTTATTTGTCTTAATGTGGGCTGCAAAATTAGGGTTACTAGTAAACTTGATTACTTATGCAAGAACTCATTTTGCTTGCATAAGGGGTCACGGTTTTGATGTGCCTCAATTAACCACCTTAATTGTTGTTCAAGCTTCAATTCTTTGATATTATTTTAACACTTGTACTTCATAGTAGTGTGTTATTTTTATTGTGAAGTACACTTTACCTTACACTATAAGTACCACACTTATTTCATTTGAACAAGTATGCAACAACAAAGATTTATAAGAAAAAAGACTTTGAGTTTTATTGAGTAAATTATCTTTGCAAAAACCGTTTTAACATTTCTTACTTAATTGTTTTGCAAAATATTTTTCTTAAGTCTTTTACAAAGAGTTAGCTCGTTGCAACAAAGCATGTATTGTGTTCGATGATCTCGTGTTAGTACTTAATCGTTTTCTCCACCGTTCATTTTGTGAACATTTTGAGAAACACAAGTCTTGTAACAAACGAGTAGAACAGGTCTTAAGATAGAGTTATCTTGAGCAACTAACAACTCGAAAGAGTTGGGAAGTCTCTTGGCAGAGTAGCCTTGAGCAATAACAACTCGAAAGAGTTGGGGAAGTCTCTTAGCGGAGTAGCTTTGAGCATAAGTCTTGGTGCGGAGTAGCATTGAGCAAATAACAACCGGAGTAGGTTGGGGAGTTGTTTTATTATTCGGGGTCTTTGTTTGTATGAGTTTACTTCAAAGATGTTTAATAAGATAACGTTGGATGTAGGTCGCGGAGTAGTGACCGAACCAATTTAAAAAACATCCTTGAGTTTTGTCTATTTCGTTTTTTATATTTCCGCTGCACTCTGAATTCACTGTTGATTCCACTGTGACATTTACATGCTGAATCGTTGTTGAATATTTCTAACTTTCTAGTTCTAAGTGTCAACTTCTCCTTTCTTCTAAGTAGTGTCTTAGTGATAATAGAGTGTTTAAAGAAGTTTTAATTAAACTTAAAATTTTAAATAGTCATCTAATTCACCCCCTCCCCCTCTTAGGTGATCTCGCCCTTGACTCTTCAATATTGTTTATAAAAATAAAGTCATGAATTTAACGAATATCAGAGTAATTTGTTTTCCGGATTTTTTAGTATGAAATTTCCCTATACAACATATATTATTTATAAATTAAACCAAACATTTTCAATTTATAAACTAGATTTATTCGTAAACGGAAATCAAATTATTTTAAAAAAATAATTTTAATGAAAATCTAAGAATGAAGGAGAGATATTAATTAATTATGATGAAGGTATGGAGGAGAGAGAGTGATTAATTAGTAGGAAAAAATGTAGGGCCCATAGATTTTTTGTTCCATTAAACTCATTTGTCAATAGGAGACCTTCAAATGATTCCCGCTTTATATATAGTAGATTAGTGAGTAGTTTCTCACTAGGTTTCGATTAATCCGTAACATGCCAAGCTTATTCGATTGAATCCCATAATTAATTAGTTGTTGGGTAGTTAATTGGGTTAATTAAATGATTTGACTTTTATTATGTTCTATTTGGGATTTTTTTTTACTTTTGACCCTTGACCGTCGACGGGAGTTGGCTAGGTTGAGAGTCGGCTCACCCCATCTAGACTAGTTGTCGACTTAGGTTGAACCCGAGATTAGAGGGAGAACCTAAGGAGGGTGCCTTTAATTGTCGGTTTGAACTTTACCTTTGGGAAAAGGATTGGGATGACCGGGAAGATAACGTGGATTATTGACCTCAGCCTTTGTCGGGCTACATGAGAATGGGCCCGTTTTAGTGGACCTTGGCCTAGCGTAAGGTATTCCAACTCACGAACCTGGGAGGGAGGTGATCGGGATAGCTACCGTCCTAACGCGAACCCGGGAGGGAGGTGTTAGGTGACCTAGAGGCGTTTTCCCCCAAACTATTACCCCATTGACTTGTTCACGGGATTCATGGGAATAAATAAGGTGTATTAGTGGAGAAAATCGGACCCTGGACCTTTCTTTATCATTTAATCCGCTATTTCTATTACTTATTTAGTTACTCTAATGGACTTAGCTAGTTATTATTTTAGAGATTGGCTTAATTTCTACCACTTATTGAGTTGCGTAGCTAGCTTGTAATTTGAGACGTGTTAGTACTCGACCTTGACCTCCCTGTGGATCGACCTCGACTACCGCTACTACATTAGCTTAGTTGAGTTTATAAATTTGTTTTGACCGAGGGAAGGCGATAAAATTCCCGCGTCAGTTATGGTGCTAAACACGATCCGTTTGTTTGAATAGGCATGCTTGAAGATGTTAAAGGGTAAAATGTAACTCGTCAATCTGATCAGCGTGGATTTGGGTTAACTGTAATCGGGATCGTCCTAAAGAAGTGCTGGAAATGAACAAATCAGAGCAGTGTCAGTCAGCCCATTGGGGCGCGAGCCTATAGGCGATGCAGAGGGGTCTGCTTAAACTTGACATGTTGAAAACGGGAGATTCTTTGGGGCGCGAGCCATCAGGCGGCCCCTAATTAAGTGCCTCCCTGGTTGTTTAAAAAGATGTAAAAACCACTTTAAAAGGCTATCAATAAAACTGCTTTTGTTGAAAAGGTCGTTAAGACCGCTTTTATTGAAATGGTCGTTGAGACCGCCTTTGTGCTAATTTTTTAAATATCACTCGGAATATTTACAATTATGTTGGTAATAATAGTCGTCGGATTCAGATTTGCAAGCATGGCATGAACAATTTGTAAATAAAAGTGTAAAATGTATATGCTTGCCCGTTTCGTAACGGTACTCGAATTAAATCGACATGGCACATATGTTATGGAAGGATGACTTATGATATGGTCAATATTAACCTGCAAATAAAATAAAGTGAAATATTAATGTTTGATAGGAACTAATAATAATGTTAAGTTCATTACTTTGTAATTAATCAAAACTCGTCATTGTAGTCGGATTAAACCAACATGGTATAAGGAACTAAAGATGATTATGAACGTTACTAAAATGCTTGCAAGTGCAAATGAACGAAGAAAAATGATGAATAAAATAAATTGGTTTTTAATTGCCCATCAATTTTTAATTAACCAACAATATCATCGAGTCACGGAACAAACCGTCATGCTATGAGGAAACAAGGATGATTTCGCGGATGCGTAAAAAATGTTTTTACCATAAAAAGAAAATAAAGATGAAATATGAAGAAATGATGAACTCAAAAACGTTTGAGTTCTTACCTGAGATACCCATTGGGGCGCAAGCTCCTTGGCGAGGCAATGGGCTTTTGTCTCAGGCCAAAACTCGGTTTTGGTTCGATCTTTCCAAGTTTCGAATCGTGTTATACATTTTTTTATGTTTGTAAGGTCATAAATAAAGACAATAAAAACATGAAGTTAAAGAGTTTGTTACGCCCTCATACTTACATGTTTGATTGCTTAACGAGAATTGACAAAGTGTTAAACTCGTGAGTCGAAAAATTTATTTTCCTTATCTATGGTTTTGTCCCACTGGGTTTTCCATGGAAATGTTTTAACGAGACAGCTTATTATGCGTGTTTGAAGAATATTGTACTCGTTTCCTTGCGAGTTTTTTTCCTAAAGGATTTTTCTAATAAGGTTTTTAAAGAGACATGTTTTTCAGTAATGGACATGGAAGAGGGAGTGTTATGAAATATCATATTATTATTATTATATGAATGTCCATATCTTAGATAATCTTAGACTCTAGTGTTTTATGAAAACTCCAACTAAATTGTATACGTATATAAATACCCCTTATCATTGAATAATAAGATGGTTTTTGCCTGTCTTATTTTCTATCTATCTTCTCTCTATAATTTTCCTTTCTCATTATTTCACAACATAAGTGAATGGCAATGGCTCATGGTGCTGACCAATGCTACCTTCCCCATTCGCAATAACAATAAGCAGTTCTTAATTGTAACTTAGACGAACGATTCATCAAAATACACAATACTTCATATTTAAAAGGTATTATCTCGACTAAAGAAACTATTTTCTCAATTCAATATACATAAACAAGTGTCAAAACAATTCATAATTCCTATTCAATTCATTAAATTTAGATCAAACACGGCAAAACTAAGTCAAACTGAGCGATTCTCATTTAAAATTAGGTTCTTAATAAAATCGAACGGTTCCAAGCACAATTCGACCGGTTTTCGACTGATCATGTTGTTTAAAAGCCGGACTCGAAAGTCTTTCCTGCAAACCTTTTCCAACACACTTAAAAAATCCCCTTTTTAAAGTAAAACTGACCGGTTCACCTTTTATTCGATTTGTTTAGTGCTTACTAATATTGGTTCCCTAATCATATTGGCCAACTATACATGGAACCGGTCCGCTTAAAAGCCCATCCAGTTAGATTCGTCCAAAAGTGCCTCAACAGTTCGGTACAAGGCTAAACTAATCCGTTCTTACACCTAACCGGTCAGTTATTGCATAATTGATCGGTTTAAGGCTAGTAGCTAATCAGTTCAAGAAACAATTGTGAACCGTGTGGTTCTTTCATTGCTCGACCTGTTTAAGGAGGCTAACAGATCGGTACAGCCATTAACCAATTGGTTCAAGCTTTGCAGTTGCTTCGTCGTATACATTTTCCGCCTCCCTCCAACTTTTATCTTTTAAGTCGTACCCTAATTTGATTAAGAACCATCATTATCAACGAAAAAACATTTTAGGGGGTTTTGGAAAAGGATTTGAAGGCAAATTTACAAGAAATTAAAATTAGTGTTCATAATAAATTCAATTTTATAATTTAACATCAATAACTCATAGATTGAAATAACCCTACATACATTTATGATGGATTTAGATACATACAAATTTGAGTCACCCATAACCGATTATGAGGCCTGATTTTCACGTTGATTTGAATAATACTATTCAATTACCGCTCTAATACGCCTGTAAGGTTTTGCATACCCTATGAGACACAATACATTGTAAGTATTAAAAAAAATAGTAAAAGATGAATAACGATGTACCTTATTGTGCAACGAAAATAATATATTAATAAGAATGTATTTGCTTGTAGAAATCTATTACCCCACACGAATTATTAGTATCCCAGTTGTGATGTCTCTGTTGGTATTCACACAGGTACTAAACTCCGTCTTATATGCTAGTATTTTAGGGCATGAAACTAACTTGAAGAAACTTTTTTTTTTCTCCTAGTGCTTCTCACTTTATGTCAGGCAGAAAAACTAGTATTAATATAGATGAGTTTCACTAGATTAGTTACGTTTACACTAACCTAAAACTAAGTAGAGCCTAATCTGTATTAGAGTTCAATAATCATTATTATGAGTCTGACTCATAATTATGTTAATCTCATATTTTTTTTTTGTGAGCTTATATATATGGTCACTTAAGATTATGAAACACATGCATAAACTATTTAAGGCGTCAATTCAACATCAAACTCTAGCAAGACATATCGACTACATAGACTTAATCTGGTTAATTCATATAGAACAATGGACAAAACTCCTTTAGTTGGAACCTTTCAGTCTTTCCAAGCAACAATAAACGACCTTGCCGGAACCATTTGACTAAACGACACAACACAACCGACTATATGTAATGTATTAGTTAATGGCCAATACTAAGGCGTCACAGGATGATGCCCAATTTCGGGATGGTACCCAATCTCGGTATTACCCTCTCACATACCCTTATGTAGACACATCATTTTAGTGATTCCCTATATATTATTGCGTGTGAGAGGGCACTACTAAATTTTGATTTCTCCCAATGACGCCATGTCATTCTCCATAATTTAGAGGTAAGTGGGAGGGCAAGTGGGAAACTAAATGGATCCCCACTTGTCCTTCCACTCGCTTCCTTGTAAAAGGGGATCCAACCCGTCTTCAATGAGAATTTGTGTTAAACAAAATAAACTTAAACTGTTCACCGAAGCAGAGAGGATACGTCTTTTATCATAATAAAATCAGTAAACTAGTAAGAGTCACAAATTCTTATTTAAGACGGAGGTATCCGTCTTAAGCTTAAGACGGATATCATATTCTCTCACAAATACCCATCAAAGGTGAGTGGAGAGACATGGGGGGGAGCCCACCTTGTCCCCTCTACCCATTTCCTCTCACAAAATACCCATTGCAAGATCCGACCCGTCTTAAGCAAGACCTACTGAGTAAGAGTATATGTATCCTCATGAGCTCAAAACATTCCCTTTGAGCTTCATTCTTTGCAGAACCCAGAAATGATAGAACAAAAGAAAACAAAAACATAAAAATTTACTACCTCACAATAAACTACTCCACTAAGAAACCTCATTAGCTAATTTTGCAGGCCAAGTAGTAGATTGTTTATTTGCTATATAACACGATACAACCCACCCAAACACCTTCCCTCACTCCTTCCTAACCCTTCTCTTGTATTTTTTCATTGACAAGCTGTTTTCCTACTACAACCAAACCATATCAATATTTCATACAATCTTCATTAAACAAACTTACCTAAATTCCCCTGTTTTCCCACTTTTATAACAAACCTAATTCAATCAAACCATTTCATCCTTAACTCAATTTTCTTCTAAACACCCATCAAAACCACTAAACCAATCTTAAACTTCAATAATTTCCATACTCAATCGCGCTATATTTACGACAATGGACAAGGAATTCTTCATGAATTCAAGCATATTACCCCAACTTCAATTTGATCATCCATTTTCTCCTACAATGCATACATGGCAACCCTTTGATTGCTTTGACTCTGCCTTAAGCTCCATGGTCTCCTCCCCTACCTCTAACTCGGCCTTGTCGACCGACAATTTTATGATGAGGGAATTAATTGGCAAACTTGGCAACATTTCCAACTCAAATGACATACCAAATTACATTAATGGTGGGAGTAGTAGTACAAATAATTCATGTTACAACACCCCTTTAAGCTCCCCACCTAAATTAGGAAAGTCAATGCCAAACATTGACCTTATGGTTAATGAAAATTCTCCTTGTTTAGGAAATTCAATTGGGTTGAGCTCCAATTTGCCTGCAATGCCCGGTGACCCGGGTTTTGCAGAGCGGGCAGCGAGGTTTTCTTCGTTTGGTAGTAAGAGTTTTAATGGTAGAACTACTACAAATCAATTTGAGTTGAAAAATGCTAACAAAAATGGAGATTTTGTTCATAGATCATGTAGTAATTTAGGTGGTGGAAATGGGAAATTGCAAAGAGTTTTAAGTAGTCCTTTACTTAAAGTGGAAGCTAGATCTCAAGTCGACAACAACATTAACAACAATTCCATGAATAAGGAGAAACAATCAGGGAATTCTGTGAATGATCAAAATCCTGAATTGTCGAATTCTGTTGAGAATTCTTCAATTTCGAGTCGAAATCAAGCTAAAGAAAATGGAACAAGTAGGAAGAGAAAAGCAGCAAGTTCAAAGGGTAAAGCAGAGGAAAGCGGGTCTTATTCTCAAATGCCCACCAATTCTAACAAAGTATGTCGTAAGAAAACTAGGTTGCATATATCCGACCCCTTCTAACCTCGTTAGTTGTAGCGAGGTCGTAAATTCAATATTGTGTGGTCATTTACGTTTGTTGTCATTTGTTTGTTTTATTGCTAGATTTTACGTTTATTTGTCTTCAATTGAGTTAAAACTTGGTAATACATTTGTTTAAACCACGTCTGGTCACCTTATATAGTACTATAGTTTATCAGTAGGTCTCCCTTGTGACGGGTCGGACCTTACGACGGGTTTTTCCTCTAACAAAATGGGTAGAGGGAACATGTGGGGCACCCCCCATGTGCTTCCCCTTTTCCCTTAAATGGGTCATTTGTGAGAGGAAGTGGTACCCGTCGCAAGCTTGTGACAGATACTGTCCGTCACAAACAAGAATTTGTGATAGTCTATAGGCACGGGCTTTTAAAACTAACGGAAAATTTGGATTCAGGTGATTGAAAACGATAATGATTCAAATGCAAAAAGAAAAAGATTAGAGGAATGTAATTTCGTAGAAGGCAGCGACATGAAAGAGGAGAAAAATAAAGGAGGAGACGATGGGAAAAAAGAGGACCAAAAGCCGGTTGAGCCACTTAAGGATTATATTCACGTCAGAGCAAGACGAGGTCAAGCAACTGATAGTCATAGTCTTGCTGAAAGAGTAAGAATCGCGTATACTAATTAATCCCTTAGTAACTACTCCATGTTACTTCCTTCCTCTTAACTGATTCTTTACGTTTTTATTCATTTGTAATGAATATTTTAATCAAATGTAAGGACTCGGTTGAGATAACGAAGTATTTGTGAAAAAAATATGAGTTTTATATGGTTGAATTTTTGAAGTTAAGACTTGACTTTTCGTGGGTTGAAATGAGCAGGTTCGAAGAGAGAAAATAGGTGAAAGAATGAAGCTTCTTCAGGATCTTGTACCAGGTTGCAATAAGGTAACATTTCATATAGTACATCATAAATCTGCTTGATTTCCATTCAGATTCATAGCTTCGAATTTATCCTGAATTCATTTCGTTTTCTCGGTGTTTTTCTTGCAACTGTGATATCATGTCACGTCCTCACGAGACCTCTAGATATAATAGTTAGTTTCCCTTCTTTTTATTTATAGTTAATACAAGGTACGTCGTTAAGTTGAATTAGTCTAAATTAAGAAAAATTAAAACATCGGTTGTTAATGAGCTCTGAAATTTTCAATACTTCATATGTACATTCAAGTTTAGTTCAATTTAAGCTTCGAGTCTTTTTAGTGCATTTTTGTTCTTTACTTTAGTTTTGTTTAGGCTATGTAAGTTCAGTTTAGTTTAAAAAGTTTCGGTACAAAAGAATGTGTCATATTACCTAAAGGAAAATGAGATGGCGCCATTATTATCGTAAATTCCTTACTTATTTTGCTTTGCCTTCATCAAAATTTGAAACTCGAACTAAATAGTGCTAAAGGGTAATATAGGAATATAACATTATTAATTGGTCGTAACAATAATGATGATAATTATAAATATTTAAAAAAAAAATCTCATAGAAGTAAGCATTTTTTGTAGAACTATAATTATGAACCAAGACTAGTACATGGAATAAATACTTTCACATACCAAATAGAAACCAATTGAGGTTTTGGCAGGATGATATCTTGTGCAAATGATGGTCCAAATCTTCGTATGGTTCACCAATCATAGTAGTACTTCAAGTTCATATACTTTTGAAATTGCCTATTATAGGTAACAGGAAAAGCACTCATGCTCGAAGAGATAATCAATTATGTACAGTCATTGCAAAAACAAGTAGAGGTAAAAAACGGGCCTTTCATTTACATATATTTTTCCAGTAATTTGATACATGATGACGTGCAAACATGAAATTAATATCATTCGATTATATCTATTTGTTTGAAGATGACATTATTCATATTTGTCCAGTTCCTTTCAATGAAGTTGTCCAATGTAGATGCTACATTAGAGATGAACATGAACAACCCACTATCCAAGGATGTAAGTTCACTATCCCATTTTCCCTTTCGAATGGTCTTTTACAATGTTATAAGTTACACATATGGAGTAGTTTATTACAAAATCACCTATTATTTTTCCAAATAGCTTCACAAAATAAAGCTTTTTATAAGTAGTCCTTCCGTCTTAATTATTTGTTTGTCTTTAATTAAAATACTTCTCACAAAAGATATAAAAAGTAAACAAATTAAAATACTTGCTAGAATAAAACTATAAGGTTATATTCTGTTAATTAACTAATGACATTATTACAACGATTTTAAGTGTAATCATCTTAAATGAGAGTATATTCTGTTAACACTAATACTCATTGAAGACGGGTATTCCCGTATTTCATAAAAGTCTGGTCAAGTTACCTCTCACAAAAAGGTAAGTGGAAGGACAAGTGGAAAATCAAGTGGTTTCCATGCTGTCCCACTTGCCTCTTTGTAAGAGTTAAACCGACCCGTTTTCTTTAAAACGGATATTTCCATCCTCAATGAGACTTCATGATACGTTAATTAACTGACATTATTACAATGATTTATGTTAATTAAGTCACCCTTTATTTTGTTTTGTTGCAAAATTTCAGGGGATCCAACCAAATGGGTGCGTGCCGTATCCAATGTACCCACCCATTATACCTACTCAATATGGGAAACCCCAGCAAAATACCTTACACGATAGCACATCAACTACTGGGGCTATGGACCCCTTTACTCCCACAATTAACCATATTAATCATGCCTTTAATTTACCTCCTTTGGATGGATTCTTTAATTGTCTTTCTCAGGTAATCAATTTCCTTCCAAATACATTTTTTTTACTGCATTCCACGATATTTTTAATATTTTGATTTAAAATGAAGTGTCCGTGTCGTGTTAAATGACTCGACAGTTAAGTGAAAGGATCGTGTAACGTAGCTAGCCACTAAACAGGTCTAGGACACATTTAAATCGATTTTTATTACCGGTTGTTGGTACAAGTTTACTCATAATTAGTATTTGTCATTTTGGACGATGTTTGAATTTCCCTAGTACTCTGTAACATTTAACTTTTTATTTAATTTTTTTTAATTTTTTTTAATCAAAAGGTCCTATAATGTGGAGTAATTAATAGACTAATCTTGATATTCAACAGCTACCATCATTATGTGAGGGGGACCTGCAAAGTATTGTTCAAATGGGATTTGGGCAAAAGGAGAACGGATTTCAAGCACAAACTTTACATGGTAATTAAGCAAAATTAATTAGTGGGGATCAAATAAAGTGTTTTGCTAGCTAATATCTTTATATAATTACAAATTAACTAATATTATGATCTGTTACTTTTGTCTAATGTAGGGACAAATCCAACACAAATGAAAATAGAGTTCTAACCACCAATCATTAATCCTGCTACCTGCATATGCTGTGCACAACAGAAAGACGGATTAAAGAGAGAGCCTTGTCAATTAGACTAGTGCTAGTCAAATTAACATTAACAACCGTGTTAAGTAAAACGGGCACTATTCGTCATAAGCTGAAAATAAATAATGCGCCTCTCAAAATATGTAATTGGGAAGGCAAGTGGGGGATCCATTTACCCTTTACTTGCCTCCCCACATGCACATTGTGAGAGGGACACTATCCGTTTTCAGCTTATAATGATACGAATTTGTATCATATAATGCATAGTGCTAGTTTTTAACGAGAATTTGGGTAACATTAATTATTATCCTAGTTTTTTTATTATTTTTATATTATTTAATTTCCCCTATTTTTAACTTGAACTCCCCTTTCACTCTTGTTCTTATTTTTATCTTCTATTTTTTTTCCTTTTGTGATACTTCTTTCACTGATTTTTTTTTTAGGGGTGGTCATGTTTGTAAGTATCTCTTGTAATTAATATTTGTATGAGTTTCTGGTGCAAAATTAAAATTTGCACCATCCAATGTACCATACCAATTGAAATAGTAGAAGAAATAGATTTTTCTAAGGGTGTTCCAATGTAATTTACGGGTGTGACTCGTCTCAATTTCGCCATCTCTTTATTTTTTTCATTTATTTTTTATGGTTCAGATTTTATCCTAAAACGGTCTAATGATCATAATGTTATGCAATGAATGATGATGTAATAATGAAATACAATGTCAAAAGAGGTTCCTTACTTATAACTTTTGTCATGATTCCTTAATTTAATCTTGTTTATACAATGGTTTCAGTAATTATTCCATTATAAAAAAAAAAAGTATTATGACACCGTAAACATATACAAATACCTTCTTGAGTTCTTGTTTAGGTTGTCAAGTTGTTGCTTGTGAAAGTAAATATTCTAAAATTTGACTAAAATTTTAGTAATGACCATCAAATAATGTTCAATTGAAATTGTTGGTTGCTCTTAACAATATGATAAACCAATTGTAATTATTAGTTGTCTTTTTCTTGTTGCCTCACTAAGTATCCATGCCAAAAATATGAATGATCATAAGTTTGATTAATAGTTTTCCTCTATTTAAACCATTTAATTATTTATTTATTTATTATTTATTTTATATTGGTATGCTCGATTATTTGCTATTGAGAATGTCATTGTTAAATTGATCAATTAGCTTGTATTTTAAAATCGGTCCACTTGTTACTTTGTCATCAAAAACAATAAATATAATTAATCTTTTATTATATTTTTTATTAAGTTAAAAGTGAATATAAATAAATGATAATTGGAACTAGAAATAGCATGTTGTTTGGCAGTAGGTCTTGCTTGCGACGGATCGGATCTTGCGACGGGTATTTTGTGAGAGGAAATGGGTAGAGGGGACAAGGTGGGCACCCCCCATGTGCTTCTCCACTCACCCTTGATGGGTATTTTGTGAGAGAATATGGTATCCGTCTTAAGCTTGCGACGGATAATGTCCGTCATAAATGAGAATTTGTGGGTGTTTGGAGCTGGAGTCAACTTTTGATTGGGGTGTCCTTTCTTTTGGGTTGGTGTGAGGGAAAATTCCACTACTTCGACGTTTAAATACTATATACATGAGCTTATGTTTTCTGTTTTCACTGCTGTAATATAGAAACATGCATTACAATTCTTCTATTCTCTAGGTCAATACTATTAGTAATACTTCCACAATTAGTAAATCCCAAGTTGGTTGTACTAAGATTCTGTTTAGACACAATGAATGGCTAGAAGCCTAGAACATTGGTTGTACTAAGATTCTTTACTCTTTGACTACTACTTGAACAAAAACGAGAAATAATTTATTGTTATGAAATATTATTATATGGATGTCCATATCTTATAAGATATATCTTATAAGATATTAAAATATATTATCTTATGAAAACTCTACCCATATTGTATGTGTATACATACCCCTTGTAATGGAATAAGAAAGAGCTCTCTCTCTCCGTTACTTTCTCTCGATAATTATCTCTCCCTTTGTTTCACAACACGTTATCAGCACGAGATATTCACTTTCATGAGATGTACTCTTTCAATGAACTAATTTGGCTCAATAAGACCACATCATTAAGCTCAATTAAGGCTTCTTTACTTGGCTCAATAAAGCCACATTATTAGGCTCAATTTAGGCTGTTGTATTACGCTTTAACATAAAGTCATGTTCTCTATCTCTGCTATAAGCAAAGTTTTTATGAAACGTCACATTCACTTCAGGGAACGAACTTAGTCAGCTTAAAGAGATTCTTCATCTTTCAATAAAATAATATCATTTTGTTCAACTTCGGGTGAACAAGATTTTAATGCAAAAATATAGTTGCCCTTAGTAAATACCACTTTAAACTCAATTGCGGTTCATAAACTCATAGATGTGGACTTCTGGCCACTGACATTTATATGTGGACTTTTGGCCACTTTTGCTTATACAATATGAATATATATATTGTGTTGATGAGACGGTGAAATTATTTTACACCTTTTACACTTTGAACTTCAGGCCAAAGTCGTAATATGATATCTTCTTATCTTTGTAAAATAAATCTCTTGGAATTTCAGGTCCAAAATTTTGTAATATGTCATATGTCCATTATCAAAACTTGACTACTACATGTATGGTACGCCAATATCATCATATTTTGACTAGGCTAATGACGCCATCATAATTCACCATCACATGAAAACGAATTGTAGAAATCGTATAATATGTCGGTAAACCAAAACAAAATGGTTTCAGCAACCCAAAATAAAGAAGTATGTGCATCAACTAAATGGTTTGGGTTAATGTTTATACATACATAAAATTTGCCAATAAAAATCAAATTATACATGTCAATCATACTAGAGCAAGTGCATCACGATTGTCTATCATTAAGTTATAATAAATGCAAAATCCAGAAATCAAACTTAATGAACAAGTAAAACGTATGCCCCTTGTCTATCACGATTGTCATCATTAGGTAGTAACTCTATTACCACATATGCCTTTCAAAACAAAACTGAATTTAATAAACATTAATTGCCAAACAAAACAACAGTCGCAACTTTCTTAACACGGGAATAGGATAACAATACCTCTTGTCTATGCAATAAACATATACTAATATACATCTGCAATAAATCGTACATGGAAAATTACCTTAAATAAAAAATAAGGGTTTTTTGTCAAACATAACCTTTAAAAAACTTTTTCTTCCAAACACCACCTTTAAAAAAAGAAATTATCAAACACAACCTTTAAAAAGATTTTTTTTGCCAAACACAACATTTTGGGCGAGGACTAAACATTTTGATCATAGTTTGACAGCTTGCAATGGCGTGATTTTCCGTTGATGTTTGAGATAGCGAATGAAGTCGATTTGAAGTGCTCTTGGACTCGTTGGAAAGGTGGGAGTAAAGGCTTTCTAACGGTTATCAACACGGTGGTCAAAGGTTGCCTTATGTGTGGTCTATTTGTGTGTAAAGTAAGCCGGGTCAAAGAGAGTTCTTGTAAATCTGGGTTTACATCGGGTGGTCATGAGGTTTTTCGTGGGTCTTTTAATTGGGTTATGATGCTTTGTTTAGTTTGAAACTTGATATGTAGGTAGAGGGGAATACATATTAGTTCGTAGTTGTGTTTTTTGTGGTGGTCTTTGGTTGCAAGTAGTGGTTCGAGGGGAGGAAATTGACCCACAGAAAATTATACTTTCAACTTTCTTTTGTTTTGTTTTCACCTCCACTTCATTCTTCTCGAAACATTACTTTCAACAAATAACCATCAGTTAAAATACAACTACGACTTACCTTGTACTCTTCTCTACCTACATAACAAATTTCAGACCAAACAAAGCTTTATAACCCCATTAAAAGACTCACGAAAGACCCCCGACCACCCGCTGTAAACCCAGACTTACAAGAATCCTCTTTGACCCGCCTTACTTACACATAAATTGACCACACATAAGGCCACCATTGACCACCGTGTTGATAACCCCTGGAAAGCCTGGACTCCCACCATTTCAACGAGTCCAAGAACACTTCAAATCGACCTTGTTTGCTATCTCAAACATCAACGGAAAATCACTCCATTGCAAGGTGACAAACTATGACCAAAATGTCGAGTTCTCGCCCAAAATGTCGTGTTTGACAAAAAAATCTTTTTAAAGGCTGTGTAACAATTTCATTTTTTAAAGGTGGTGTTTGGAAGAAAAAGTTTTTTAAAGGTTGTGTTTGACAAAAAAACCCTAAAAATAATTAAGGACCATCACTTAACTTCATATAGAATATAATAGCAACATGATATAGTGTTCATATTTGCACAAGAATAAATCACGCTTGTTAATCTTGCTATTAAAGCATATTAATGAAAACAAAGTATAGATGAGTAACACTTAGTCATACGGATATTTGGAAAAATCATTTGAGATGAAGATCCAGAAGTTACCGCAAATGACAATGTTCAGATTATGATTTCCGAAGAAATATGACAACCGAAAGATTTTTATTGATCGAAGACATCAAGTTTATCAACTACGATGAAGTTTTATTTCAATGATTGAGAAGTTATGCCAAAGCATGAATTATTTCAAAATATATCAAGTTATGTAATCATCAGGGGTAGTAGACACGTGTTGTACTCTTTTTCCTTATCTATGGTTTTATCCCACTGGGTTTTCCATGGAAAGGTTTTAATAAGGCAGCTTGTTATGCGTGTTTGAAGATTAATGTACTCTTTTCCTTTCTAATGTTTTTCCCATTGGGATTTTCTAGTAAGGTTTTTAACGAGGCATGTTCTTTAGTAATGGACATCCAAGGGGGAGTGTTATGAAATATTATTATATGGATGTCCATATCTTATAGGATACTAGAATATATTATCTTATGGAAACTCCACCCCTATTGCATATGTATATATACCCCTTGTAATGGAATAAGAAGGAGCTCTCCCTCCGTTACTTTCTCTCTACTTTCTCTCTATAATTATCTCTCCCTTTGTTTCACAACATTTATCTCAAAATGACTTTATTAAGGCCATATATTTACAATTTTATTTCCTCTTCTTTCTCTATAACATCTCTTAAAAAAAACGTAATTACTTTTTCACAAACGTATTTTACTCTTTCACATACACTTTTTTCATTAAGTTTTCATTAAATACCCTTTCCCTAAATCTAGACAAATTAAGTCTTCAATTGAGTACAGTCATATAAGTTGTTTTGTGGATGAGGCTTAGTTACTTAGGAGTTAGTTAGAGTCGGTTAATTAGTGGATATATTCCTTAAACATCTCTATACTATAAATACAGTTAGATAGAGCCTTTATTATGTTACATATTATTATTCTCTTAATATGAGTTCATAATACATTCCTTCATAATCTTCTCTCCTCGTAATACATTCTCTTAATTTAACCCATTCTAATGTTTGGCTGAGCATTTTGGAATGGAGTTAGAATTAATCATGACTAATGGATTCTAAATCTATTCCAACCCCCTCTAATCTCATCCCCAAGTCCTACCCCAAGATCCAAACTCCATTCCATAATCTTTGTCATTCTATAACATTCCAAGGTTGAACCAAACAATATGAAGCAAGTATGAGATATAGAATCCAATCCTTAGTGGTATGACATTTCATACCATTCCATTCCAACCCTTCGAGCCAAACGCCCCATAAGTAATATACATGAATCTTATATGGTATCAGTAAAAGGTTACGATTTCTTGTAAATATATACTTCGATCTTCAATCATCAGAATTGGGGATTTCTTGATCTTGTTACTTGTTCAAATCAGCATAATTAAGGGGTTCATTAGTTTACGAGTAAATTCGATTATCTCAATCACCAAAATTGAGGTATATTCGCTTATGCAAACTTTTCATACTCATACGGCGTTCAAAATTCCTTATTTGTTACTTCAAACTAATTAGGTAATTGTCGTTGATTAAACATCATCGATTCTGAGAATAGTTCTGCTGGTTATGGTGATGATCCCTTATTTTTGTCACAATCTAATCAACTCACTTCTCAATTAACTACATATATGTTAATGGCGTTGATTTAAGCTGGAAATGGGATATTTCCATGGCTTTAAATACCAAATACAAGGATGGTTTTTTGAATGGTACATGTGTTAAACCTCCTATCACCGACAAGAATCGCAAGAAATGGATACGATGTGATTATATGGTGTTAAAGTGGATTCTGAATTCCATCGACAAATCTTTAAGAGAAACCCTTAAATATGTTAGAAGTGCTAGAGAATTATGGACTGAGCTTAATGAAAGGTATGGGATGCCTAATGCTATAGAAATGTACCAGTTAAAGAAAGACACGGGTATTGTTAAAGAAGATAATATGTCATTAGTTGAGTATTACAACAGACTCAATAGTATATGGGAAACTCTTGACAGTCTTGATCCTATTCCAAATTGTACCTGTGAAAAGTTGGATTTGTGTTCATGCACTTTATTAAGAAGAATGTTTGAAAAAGAAAAGAATGTCAAGTTGATTCAACTTTTGATGGGATTGAATGTAAGATATGAGAATGTTAGGATCCAGATTTTCTCCATGGAACCTCTTCCTCCTATCAATAAGGCACTTGGGTTATTCCAGAAAATTGAGAGACAGAAACAAGTTTCTAATGATGTGGACGTCCTGTATGAGATTAATGCTTATGCTGCTTCACAACAAGGAGATGGTTATCCGATAGGGTTTAAAAAGCAGAAATTTGATGGTACTGTCAAAGTTTGTTCTCACTACAGTGGTAAAGGTTATACTATTTGTTATAACATAAACGAGAAATAACAAATAAAAACGATAAAGACAACAACGCACAGATTTATTACGTGGTTCACTAACGGTGTGTTAGTTACGTCAACATGGTAGAAGAGAGCAGAGTTTATTGATATTGAAGAATTTTACAGAGTTTCAGATTCAGATAGTTATGATATGTATAACTGCTAGAATTAGGCTTAGAAAGATTATATTATAGTACTATCTAAGATCTAATACAAAAAACTTAGAAGGTACAAAACAGAACTATAGGCCCAAAGCAAGTCCTAGCCCAAACAGATTAACAAGTGGTTAACATTCTCACGTATAGTCACTTAAAGTGGCAATTAAACCGATTCAAGGCATAAATCCAACATTGTTGATACTGGTTACTGGTGGTTAAGTGTCCTCACTGTGGTAAAACTTGTCACAAACCTGATAATTGTTACAATGTTAGAGGGTTTCCATCTGATAGAAATAACAAGGGTAAAGGCTGCCAGTAATGTTGACATGGTTGATTTTGAGTCACCATTATATGTTCAAGGCCCTACTGGTGTTTCCTTCTTCTGAACAAAACTTGTGTTATACTATGGATTCTATTATAATTAATAACTTGTTTTCATTAGTAGTGGATCAAGGTATGAAGAGGTTTTCTGACAACAATACTAGTCTTTCAACTTTCAATTTTGAAGGTATTCTATCATCCCAAGGTTTTTCTGTAAATTCTGCTATGCATTATCATGACTGGATAATATATACATGGGCATCTGATCACATGACTCACAATCGTTTTTTTTCTGCATAATCTTGTGATTTAGATAAACCTATATATGTAGGACTTCAATTTTGAAGGTATTCTATCATCCCAAAGTTTTTCTTAAGCTTCCTGTTCACACCCCTATTATCACATTACAACCTACATCTTTCATCTGACGATCATGACAAATTAGTGAATGGGAAAAATTTGAAGTGCTTTCATCATATATAAATCCATGTCATTGTTGAGGGTCCGACCCCTTACCTCAAAACCCATCCAGACGGGAACTCCCCTGGAAGAGATTTTAGGGACAACAGAAGCTCCCACTTCTTCATCTTCGTCTGAGAACTTCAATACAATCATTGATGTCACGCAGGCTGAGGATGCCATGCTGGTTTAGGCTAATGTCTTTTTCAAAGTTAAAAAGAAGAAACAAATCTCTTCTGTTTAATATCATGTTAGTAAATTTTCAATGATCAAGTTTCAGTTTGCAGCGGTCAGAAATCAGTTGACTTTCAAGAAGAGACGCAAATATGATCTTTTCCGTGATAAGGGTTTTACTACATTGAAAAAACGTTCTCTAGTTTCCGTCGACGTTTCTATTTCATTATGCAGGTTTGCCCACACTATCATCTAGGTTACGAGGTGCAAAAGAAAAGAAGTTCGGTCGATTGAATTTGATGCAAACTTTCATCCACCTCATAAGAAAAGTCGTATTTTACTTTCACTTACGACTTCAACTAGATTTTCTTCGGTTATAATGGTTAGTTTAGGGGTCTCTCACCCCCTCTTTGTTTGTAATATAATAAATGACGTTGTCGTGGTAGTTTTCTTTATTTCGTTATAACAGTTTACTTTTGTAAACAAATATCACATTCCTAATCATTTATCATCACCCTTAATCATCCTAATCATCTTCAATCAAGTAATCTTTGTCGTTGAGCCTTCGAGATCTTCTTTTCGCGTCAATCGTGTTAGTAAGTGTCTATCATCGTTAATAATGTTTAGTATTGTTGATTAAATAATTGGAAACCCTAAGCTGAGTAATCGTTGGGAATGGATTAATTAAGAATAGATCTTAATACTAGATTATTATGTATGATTGCTATTAGGTGAGGATTTCATATGTAGAGGAGCAATTCTAGTGTACCTTGATTTTATTGTTGATCGGAAGTGCTTTTGAGGTATGGTTTCCCGACCCACTATGATTATGTTTTTGTTGTTATAATGATTGACTATTAAGATACATGATATATATATGATATGATGATTGTGATGATGATGTGATTGTTGGATTGATATAGTATATTGTGAGCCATTTCGGGAGATGGTTTCACCTCTCGTGACTCCCGTCACAAGGGGGATGTGTACATTAACGATCTGGGTTCGCTCGTTGTAATGAGCAAGGATTCTGATGTCCAGTGATGCGGTTTGCACCGGCAAGGGTGCGTGTGTTACCCATTATTGCGATGGGAACCCGACTACTTGTTGCGATGGGAACCACTTGTGTTCCCGGAGTTTGTAGGCCAGGTGGTGATATGTTGTTTGAGATGCCTGTGACGATGTTACATACTGTTGTGATTGATTTGTTATTATGGTATAATTGTACTGACCCCGTTTCTGTATTCAAAATTATTGTGATCCAATGGGGAATAGTGAGCAGGAGTTTAACAGGTAACGTTGTATGAGCTTGCTTAAGGGTCGGCTGGGGATGCTGCGCGACGATGATCTTACTAGCTTCCACTGAGTCATTGTACATTTTGGATTTGAGTTTCATTTGTATTAGATTTGGATTTGGATTTGTTGTAATCACTTAAACATTTCTTTTATTATAAATGTTTCATTATGCTCCATTTTATATGTACTATCTCGAGCAATCGAGATGTTATCATTCCTATTTGTTAAGGTAGGCCTTGGTAAGACACTTTGGTAGATGACACTTATGGTTATTTATATATCTTCTAATAAAAAGTAAAATTCATGGTAATTGCATAAGACTTAAACTAGTCCATAAACAGTGGCAGATCTAGGGGGCTAGCGAGGGCGCTTGCCCTTATGGGACATGAGTTTTTCAAAAAGTTAGTTAAATTTATCGAAATTTTTTTGAGTTGTTCTCCCCTTAAATATTTCTCCCCCAAGTTTAAATCAGGACTCCGCAACTAGCTATGAATTAAGTTGGTTATGAAGATAATTTAAGAAATAATTTACTGAGTAAAAGGTGTGAATCAAAACAATAAATGAAGCTCATGCCACTATTTATAATCTTTCTTTAAATTAATTTCCACATATAATAATGGATACTCCGTATTAGATAAGACCAGTTTAGACCACTCCATTACATGGAGAGTTGCTAGTAAAAATACAAAACCCAATTTCTTGGGTTTAGCAAAAGATTACTGAAATGCAGGCTTCGAGAATTATTATAATGAGGGCATATCATTGGACTGCCATGACAGATTTTTAGACAATAAAATAAGCAAGATGCTTTGAATTTGTTAGGGTATATGGAGTAATATTAATGGATTAATGGAGATAGAGTTAAACTTAATTTTATTATTAAGAAGGGCAAACAATAATTAAGGTTCAGAGTGACAGCCTTGGTCGTCATTGGTATATTTAAGTTAATCAATCATTTAGTAAACCGTGTCTGACATTTAATCCATATTCTCTTGTCTGTCTTTCTTTGGCTTCCTTTGCTTAATAACCTCATTCTTCTTTCAAGGCTTCTAAACTTCTAATCTTCTAACTTCTAACCATTATGTAGTTAACCATTAACACAAATTCTTATTTAAGACGGAGGTAAGACGGATACCATATTATCTCACAAAATACCCATCAAGGGTGAGTGGAGAGCACATGGGGGGTGCCCACATTGTCCCCTCTACCCATTTCCTCTCACAAAATACCCGTTGTAAGATCCAACCCGTCTTAAGCAAGACCTACTGAACCACCAATTATTTAGTTTTTTTTTGTCTAGTATCCTTTTGATGTCATGAATGATTAATTGAATGGTGTCAAAGCTAAACCAAATAATTGACGATCTAAATCTGTAAGAGTGTATGTAGTGAAACATCAAGGCCAACAAGCAAGACAATAATGAAGAATCTACCTAGTTTAAATTCTTGAGAAAGGAAAACATAATAATTCAAAATTAAACGATGTTACGGTGATATGTCAGTCACCTAGTCAATAGTTAAATTACGCTTATTACAAGATAAACGAAATAAAAAACATGAATAATATGAATAAAGTGTAGTACGGAGTAGGGCTAGTGTTCAGGTCGGGATTCGTGAGGGGGGCCCGGAATCGGCCTGTGTTGGTAGCAGGTCGGGCTGCGTTGAAGGCCGACTAGCGGGCTGAGGCAAGAGGGTGGCCGAAAGGCCGGGCATGGTTGGGCCGTGCCGGGCTGGCCCTTATGTTTGACCTGCCCTAGTACAGAGTCAACTTACCACGTGGAATTGTTTTTCAATAATTAGGTGACAGTTATAAACCAAAACACAGATTTGAGTAAATCTCATTAACATTTCTACCTTAACATAATTTCACAAGTAATGAAGAAGCTAAGGTCTTCCATATTAAGCCAAACGACCCAAGCAATACAACGATGTTAAAGACTAGTGTCCTCTTTTTTAGGGAAGTCGTCTTTATTTTGAGTTGTAATTTTGTGGGTTAATAAACTTTTGATAGCCGGACATTAGGAAGTGTCAATTTCTTACAAGACTTTACGTGCATGGTTAGCTTTAAAACTACTAGCAGGCAGCCCACTGATACTTATTCTAATTAATTATTAATTATTTCATAATATTACTCCGTAACTGTTTAAGAAACCTTTAGTCGGCTGTAAAGTCACGTACCAACCTTTATTTACACTATGAAAGATGAAACAAAACGTCAAAAGTTATAAGATTAAAGAATTATGTTTGTACTTATATGGGGGCACAATTCCGCACAAATTATACCTACTAGTTGGCAGGGCAGCTATTAAAGTTTCAGAATCATCTTATTATTACTTGTTTAAACCGTAATTAGCGTATACGATCGTCTTATAGTGTAAGAAGACAGTTCCTATATACATAAAAACGCTTAATTAATAAAATGTCCGTCTGATACCGTAAAACAGTGTTATTCTATAATTTATGGTTAGGAATTGAAGTTATCACTTTAATTTTTGTAAATAATGAATTTGCAAGAACTAGTACCTAAGTACCTACTACAGTCGTGTTTACTCTGTTTAGACTAGATAGAGTTATACGTGAAACAAAATGGACCCTCACTAGTTAATCATGTATGTTTAGGTTGTGCTAATTAGACTGTATTAGGCGCTCTTTTATCAGTCTTGATAATAATTTGTTTAATGTTCAAATCAAAGACGCAGCTATACAGTATTGTATGTCTTACAATAAACGGACGTAACTTAGGTTAATCGTCTATATTTTGCATATGAATGGGTGGTCAACAGCAGGGACAAAGCTAAGACAAGTGTCAATTTTAATTTCATCGATGATACTCATTCATCAAGGCCTTAGACCATCAGGTCATCGATGATACTCATTTCAACTTTTTTTGTGAAAAAATGCCATGAAAATAAGTTCGAATGTTTTTGTTTATAATCTAATATTTTTTATTCTCCAACTTATTTATGGTTAAAATTCGGAAACTTTGACCTCTTAAATGCAAAAAGGGGTGAAATTAGGTGTGTGGAGGAGGTAATAAACCTCTGATAAAGACGGTTTTATTATAAACAAAAATGAGATTAATATAAATATCACTTTTGATAAAATATAGGCCCGTCTTTTCTAAATATTGTGTAAATAAATACTAATTGATAGAGTCTTTGTTCACAATAAGAGAGTGTTTAATAGTAAAAAAAAATATAGGGAAATTCTACGGTGTACCCTCGTATTTTGGGGTTTTCTATGGTGTACCTCTACATTTTGTAAATTCTACGGTGTACCCCTGAACTTTACATATTAGTTTATACAATAACTTTATTGATTGTCTTTGCTAAGTTAGTTTTTAGTTGAGCTATTAAATCTTCTTTTTTCCGTTCCAATTACTCAACAACCTACTCAATTACTTATTAGTTCGTCGAATTATCCATTAACCCACCAAATAGTATACGAATCTAACTAACAATTCATGAATTTCCATTATCTTTCATGTATCATAATGTAGGCTTTTAATAGTAGTTTGTGCTTATTTAAAGCGATTTGTGATGCATCTTATATAGAATGATAATAAGACATTAATGAGTCAGAGTAAAAGTCGAACCACGGTTGTTGATAACCGATATAGTCAATGCAAAGTTGAAAGAGGTTATCATGGAGAAAGAAGCTAGTTTAGGGGTACAATTTACATTATAAAAAAAAGAGGAGTACAACGTAGAAAACCAAAAAACTCAGGGATACACCGTAGAATATCCCAAAAATATAAGAAGCAAAAACAAAAGCATTTTTAGCCCTCCCATGCCTCGAATCTGCGACCTCAATTTGGAGATAGAATGTCTTCACGACTATGCCGCATTCAATTCTATGAATAGTTGCCTACTTATACATTGCGTGTTCTTAAAAGCTAGCCCAGGACGAGGCCCCTACGGCACAGGCGTAGCTTCGTCCCTGGTCAGCGGGATAGTACTGTTATATTAGGTGAAGGTGGTGGCTCACAAATTCTAATTTGTGACGGCCACAAACCCGTGACTTCTCACACCAATTAAAGTAATGACAAGTGGAAGAGAACGTGAGAAAGAGGGTTATGAAAAGTTACAAACTTATGACAGTCATAAGCGAGATTTGTTAGTGATGGCTGCTGCCACCAATGATCTGAGCTAGCTCATAAAGCTCTTGGAACTAATCTCGTCAAAGATATGCTAGATTGGCCAGAGCTTAATTAGTAGAGCTCAAATCCAAAGTTCATTTAAGGTTGTTTAATTTAATACTCTTTTGTTATTTAATTTTCTTATTTTTGGAATTATTTTGTTCACTATTGCTATTTTAACATTTACATTTTTTTTAATTATATTTGTTAACTATTTTATATTTGTATTTATCTTAGAATATAATTGTATTTACTTTTAATTTTATTTTAAAAGCGAGAACAAGGGACAAAAATGTGATTCAATCAAGCTCGATTTGAGCTCCAGCCGATTCTTCGCTTAAACTTGCATTGTTACACTCGGAGAGAGAGTTCTGAGTTGATTTCGAGCTCGACTTCAAATTTGCGAGCCGATTTCAAGCCCATTTGAGCTCAAGATCAAATCTACTCGGTTACAACGCTTGTGGTGGCTGATAAAGGGTGGTTATCGAAATAGCGGTGAATGGAGGTGATGGCTAGTGAACATGATTTCCAATTTTAAAATTCTTCGTATCAAGTAAAACTAACGAACAATTTTTTTGGAAGAACTTTTCAAGTTAACCAAATACGGAGTAACGTTTATGTGTATTTATTAGGTAGCTAGTGACGGAGCCCGGATTTTAACTTAGAGGGTGGTAACAAGTAAGAGACAAGAGTATAACCTAAACATGAAAAACTAGGGGAAGTTTTAACCAAAAACATCGAAATACGGGGAGATACATAAGAAATAATAAAAATACATAAGAATGCAAATGAAAATTTGAGGAATTAGTTATCGACAAAGGTAAGCGATGTTTAGTTGTTGTTATCAAGACACAAGGACCAGCAATCCTGAGTGAGAAGATATAACGCAGATAACTTAGGATTTGGATGATGATGATATGTAATAGTACGACACGTTTTTATGATAATACGAAGGTGACATATCAAATATGCTACATCTCTTTCTTTTCACTACGTACCATTAATCATAATGGACCTTTTATCATCAATTTAATGACCACATTAATCATCTTAACTCTCATATCTAATGCTCATAATCAATTTATTTTCAATATTATGTATGTGCAAACATATATGCAGTGGATTAGATATGAATAATCTTAATGTAAACTGCCAATTATTGAAACTAATATTTGTATTAATTAGTTTAACTTGATTAAGTTTTATGTGTAGTGCTTAATCCGACTACTGCTGGGGAAGGTGTTTCTAATGGCCGATATTGCCCAAACGAGTTTAGCAGTATGGCGGATATTGCAGATGAACAACATATACGATTTCTTGCAGTATGTTGCAGAAATCGAGCCTTGTTATCACATCATATCGACAAACATATCTCGTTCCTATTTTTGTATTGTCATCCTTGCTACTAAATGCCTCTTCCCTGACTGAGATTACATATTGGATATGGTTTAAACTTGCAAACACAAGTCCTGTACTCGAAGTTTTTCTTTGTTTAGGTCTTTTGATGTCCAACAGAAGTCTCGTGATGACATCGTATACAGAGTGCACAACCTTTGGGCAATTGACATACGCTCCCAAGGGCACCACAAATTAGTAAAACTTCCTTAAAAGAAGAAAGCTTTCATAAAACATGCAGGGATATATGTACGATAAAACCAAGCTGAAAACATCATTTCAATATATACCAGCATGGTGCCTTTATCGGTTTTGTTCCGGAACAGGTTCACATCATGTAAATATGTATGTCATATTCTTGTGAAAGCAAGGTAACAATCCGAGTAAAGTTTACCTCTTCACGCTTCAACCAGATGTTGATTCAACGGACATAGCAATCTTCAATGGCGCCCCACCTATAACAATGGGCATTAGAATGCCTCCTCTAATGCCAAAGATTGTTAAGCCAGCTACGTATACACAACAAGTACATCTCTTATGTCTCTCTAAAATCTAAATAAGTCTGTTACACAAACAGATGTATAAGTCTCGATGTGGATAAACTTATTCCTAGCAAAATAAAACAAGTTAAGAACCTCCAAAGAATCCCAATTTTGTCGACGATACACTATTCCGGGGTACTGAAAGATGTGAAGATATAATAGAGGCGTGCTGTCAATATATAAGTACCTGCAATGTGTAATAATTGCCACAGAGCAAACTATTTCTTATTCAGGCCGAGAACAAACTCTGCACATTATGTCATCATAAGGCCTTCAAAGAAAACATGGACTGGATTATAGTTAGAACACAAAGCCACGGAATTTCATTTTTTAACCATAATATCCAACCTTCCAACAACTCGCAGAGGTTATGCAGCTGGATGACTAAATACAGGTTATACTACAGATAGGAAAAATACACATATTGTAACAATAACCGCAAACTCCTATGTACACATGTCAAACCCGACATCAATAAGCTCCCCGTTATCTGAATATGATGGTTTTGCCGTGCTAGCAAGTTGTCTACAAGGAATAGTAAGCCAACGAGGCAAGCATAGGAAGAATGCTAAATAGTCATCCTAAGGACGATGTAGACAACCTGAGGACAGGATAACATCATCAAGAATCAGGTAAATTTTACATTCTGTCAGGTAAAAGACTCTGAAGCCTAATATAGGGGCGTCTACATTCAGCCACAAGCAAGGAAACCAAGCCTCTAGTTTTGTGATCAAATTTATAAGCTTTGTCGATAAAATTCAATACAAACCATGAAGTATATATACGTCATATTTGGGGCCCTCAATTTTGTGTGGAGCACAGGGCCTATATTTATTTTAAGACGCCTATGTATGTTTCATATGAAGTACAAAATCACTGAAATAAGACATAATGTCAGCCTAATTTAGTCTTGTAAAATTTATTGAAACCAGCTAGTTCCTCTTCCCTCGCTTCACCTCGCGCACTTCTCCTAGTTCCCCTAGTCGTCTTGATTGTGGTGTGTGCACGATGGTCCTACCGTTATCCATAATTCACCATCTTCACCTCCGTCTTCCTTTTCTCCTCCACGCTCACTTCAAACAACCATCACCTCGTCCGATTCCTCTTCCCCTGCCTTGAATTTCATGTCACGGGCCGACACTTTGAGCCAGAACTTGGAGCACACCCTTTTCTAATACCCCGACAAGAATTCAAACATGAGCAGTCTCGGTTTGTATGCGTCGGCATCTTAGTCTCGTTCATCAATGGTCTAAACACACATCTTCGTTTGTAAGAATGGAGGTAACAATTTGTACGAATGCAAGCAACGAGTAAATAAATAAGAAAGCTTTTGGCGAGAACAAATTGATTAATTAGTACATACCTCCTATGGAGAGGTAAGTTTGATAGTACAAGTATGGTAGAAGGAAACATTGACAATGCATAATAGCTATACGTATTTAAACGCCTAAAACGTATCTTAAACTAAAAATCTAGCTCCATGATTCGATACGCGCGTAGGAAGTAGTCTTGGAGTACCACGAAAAAAAACATAAACGAAAATACACAAGTGCAAAAATAAAATCTAAACGGTTGAAGTGAACGAACCGCGCGCGCATATGTTGCGGGTTTTGCGGGGTCCTTACACTCTCCCTTACCTGATATGTTGTCGTCCTTGACAACTCTTTAAATCTGCAAAGCTGGCTGAGTCGGCTGATCTCGCTCGCAGTTGATTTCGAACGGATATCGTCATGTTTGCTCTTGTTGGGGCACGATCTGGATGGTAGGGCTTCAAGCAACTTACATGAAAGACCGATTAACACTTCAACCAGTTAGGGCATTCAAGCTTACATGCAACTTCCTCAATCCGCTTGATCATTTGGGCGAGGCATTCAAACTTTCGCACCAATCGCTTGGCTCGCCCTCGGAGGAATCTCATATACTATTTGTTCAACTTCACCATTACCATGTCGCGAACATTGAATTTACGGGGTCTTCTATTCTCATATGCTCACTTCTTCATGCGGCGAGACCCTTTCTCCAAATAGGCTTGGGTAATCTCGCCATTTAAGTTCCATTATTGGGCAAACTTATGTGCTTTTTCTTTCTCCGGCCATCATAGGTATCTGCAACTGTGGGAGGCAATAACGGTTGCTGACCTGTAACAAGCTCGGACGGGCACTTGTTGGAATAGGAGCTCGTTTAGGCGTTATAGCAAATTGGCCAACGACAAGGAGTATAACCCATTATTGAAGCGTTTTGTCCGGCTATCTCTTTGCGGATGATAACTTAAGGACATCCGGAGATTTGATCCTAACAGCGTGAACAAATCTCCCCAAAAGAAGCAAGCATCGCGATCATTGATTATACTTTTATATAGCCCCCAATACTTAACAATAACCCTGGAGAACATTATAGTTGTTTATTCAGCGCTACAAACCTTAGATAAGGGAATAAATGTTGAATATTTGCAAAATCAATCCAAAATGACAAGGATCACACTTAGTTCCCTTAACTTAGGTAGCCCAGACATAAAGTCCATCGAGATACTCTCCCATGGTCATGGTTGTACTGAAAAATGAGACAATCCTTTGTGTATTCCATCACATCTTATTTCATTTGTGGCCAATAATAGCTCCTCCTAAATAGACATAAGGTTCTCTTCCATCCCTGGCCAAAAAATGTTTTAAATTTTCCCCTAAGATGAATCGCCCACAAGGTATCATGACACTATTGTAGGAGAATATTCTGCAATCTCGTTGCCTTTGGAACAAATATTTGTTGTTCCTTTGTGAATAGGAGTTTATCTTCAATCCAAAATTTACGAGTCTTCCCTTCTATGGCCAGCTTCTTCAGAGTCCTCCCTACTGGGTCTTGGTCAGGTTTTCTTTTGTGTTGGTTCGAATGTCTGTGGCCACCGTGATTGTAGACAAGGTGAGCGATCTTATGGAACGCAGATAGGTCACACCTGTGGCTTAGGGCATTAATGATCCTATTCGTTGCTCTTGATCGGTAAACGAACTCTGCGTCAAATTCCACCAGCAATTCATGCCGTCTTAATTGTCTTTTGTTAAGCTTAGGGATGAGCCAAGAAGTTAGGTGTTGCGGTGTTGTCAGCCTTGACAATGAAATTTGATCCCAAGAGATAGTGTCTCCATCACCGCAAGCAATGAACAATTGGTAAGACTTTCTTCTTTTGGGCAGCATACCGAGTCTCGGCTCCATTAAGCTTTCTACTCTCAAATGCTACCGGGTGACTCTCGAGGATATCACAATTACCCCTTCGAGGGCATAATCAGACACGTCTGTTTTGACTTCAAAAGGTTTCGTGATATTTGACAACGCCAAGACTAGTTCATGTACCACCACGTCTTTGCGCCGCTCGAACGACCCTTTTATTGCCAATAGACAACTCTCAATTAACTTCTGTCTTTAGCAAATCTGTTAGTAGGGTGGCTCTTTTTGAGAAATTTCATATAAATCTCCGATATAGTTTGGTAGCCAAAGAAAGAATGAAGCTCGGACACGTGCCTAGACATGTTCCTTGGGTTGCCCTAGTCTTTGATAGATGTAATATTCTTTAGGTCCATTCTAAGTCTCCTTTTTTCCCACGAGGTGACCGAGAAAATTGACTTCAGGTTGGGTAAGTTCAAAATTCTCTTTCTTGACAAATAAGTGGTTGTCTCGGAGTTTTTCCAACACATGTCTCAAGTGTTCTACATGTTCCGCCAAGGAGCAGTTATACACCATGATATCATCCAAGTACACCACCATAAATTTGTCTAAGTACTCATGAAACACATGATCCATTAATGTGCAAAATTTTGCCGTTGCTTTGGTAAAGCCAAAAAACATAACCAACCATTCAACAAACCCATATATAGTCACGCGGGCAGAATTTGGCTCATGTCCCATGGCGATTCGAAGTTGATGATAACCAGATATCATATCTAACTTGGTGAAGTACACACCGCTTTTTAATTGATCAAACAAGTCAGCCAGCAAAGGTATGGGGTAGCGTTTTCTCAGAGTTACCTATTTTAAGGCCCGATTGTCGATGCACAATTTTAAGAATATCATCTGGTTTCTTTTGAAAGAGAACATGGGATCCAAAGAGAGCTTTAGAATGTTGAATCGACTCTGAGCAAAGCAAATAATCTAGTTACCTTTGTAGTTCAGCTGACTCTAGAGGCGTAATCCTGTAAATCCCTCGATAAAGAGGTCTTGTTCTTGGAAGTAACTCAATTTGATAATATAGCGAGCGACGTTGCGGCATACACATAGTAAAATGGTCAAGCATCAAGTCCTTGTTGTCATCTAGCACCCTCTTCACATGTGGTTCCACGAGTTCAACGGAGTTGCCTTTTTTCATGGACACGGTGCACAAGTAAGTCGGGTCTCTCTTATGAAATTACCTCTTTAATTGCATCGCAGAAAGAAGTGGTCCCTTCATCTTTCGATCTCCTTATAAGGCTTTCACAAGACAAGGCTTTGACCCAAACCATCACAAGAAAACCACTTAAGGTGCCAAGAACGTCAGTGTTTGGTTTTGGAAATTCATTATGAGGACGATATTGAAGTCGTCCATAAGTACATCGGTGAAGTCATACTTTCCACTCTAGTCGCCCATCCTGACCGCCATATTATTTGACACACCGCAAATTGGCTTCGCACTCGAGTTGATAGCCTTCATACTGCCTGATACTTGGTTTAGCTTCATCTCAAGTCTCTTCACCTAGTCCAATGTTAGAATTTATGTGAGCCCCATGTCTCTCATGTCTAAAGTGTACTTCCCTTTAATGCTCAGTTCCACGTTCATGAGCTCAGTGGACTTAGCTTCGGAGTGGTCGGTAGCTTTTTCCATTTAGTAAATCATGTGCATCGCGCCCATCCGCGCCACTAATCTTTGTTCACTGAAATCATCATCATTATCCTTATTCGCTTCGTGGTCCGTCCCTATGTTTGGTTCCACCAACATCTTAGACAATCTTTTTTAGAGTGTTGAACTCTCCCTGGTGCAAGTATTTGGACATGTGTGTGGTCCTTTACATAGGAATGAAGCAAGCGGTAATCTGACAGTGGATACTTCAAAGTTACGAACCTTTGAAGAGGCCGGGGTGCATTAGTTTATCCCCACAATTTTTGTCTCCCCCTGGACAGAACTGACTGCTTTATGTAAGGAGAGATCTCGTTTGGGAAGTTGATCGGACCTGTCGCAAGCCCGATGCAAAGATAATTACCATGATTAGGCTAATAAAAAATTAATGTAATTAGGGAAGTAGGGGTCGATCCTCAGGGAGATTGAATATGCTACTTGGGAGGTGAAACTCGCATGGTCAAAGTATTGTGGAACAATAATAATGTTGAAGAGGCTACTTGGGAGGTTGAATATGCTATGAAAGACAAGTACCCCCATCTTTTTATCTAAGGTAATTTTACGCTTCGTGGACGAAGCTTTGTTTTAAGGGGATCGAGAGTTGCACGTTTACTTTTCTTTTGTGCTCTTGATGCATATGTGTGTCATTGAACGAGAATTTTGATTTTCATTTATTTATTAATTTATTTATTCTCTTTGAAATTGCCATTGTTATTTCGGAGTTTGCATATGTGTGTACTGTGAATCTTTGATCTTGCTGAGCATAACATTGAATCTTTGATTGCATTAATATTTGGTATTCATTATACATGCTTAATGCACAATATTGGTTATTTGTTGTCATTGGTACTGGTTATGCCTACTCACGGTGGTTTGCTTGTGCACATTGAATACTGATGAGAATTTGGATCTTTATTTTTTTTTTTATTTTTTTTTGTTCTCTTTGAACTTGTGAACTATTGAATTATTGAAATATGTTTATAAACGATTTTATCCGTCATGCTCTTAGTTTCTTTGTGACACTTTACCTTGGATTTGAGAAAATGATGAGAAGTTTATATAGTGTTTTATTTGGAAGTAATTTATAGACCAAGCATTGTATAAGGGTGAGCAAGTGAAATTTTGACTATATGAAATAAGTATATGAAATAAGTAGACATTGGAGTGTAGGTATGAAGGTTCATGTCTTAAGAGAGTTTAAGCTTCGGGGACGAATCTTTGTTTTAAGGAGGGAAGTCTGTAACACCCCGTTATTTCCGGTTTACTTGAATGATGTTATTTTCGTACGTATTTCTACGAGATATAAATTTATTTGAGTGTTTTAAAATTAAATCGGTTTTAAATGATTCGGGAGTAAAATTGTTTGAAATCCGAATTAGTCTTCGACTTTAACTAAACTTACACAAAAAAAAAAAAAAAAAAACTTGTTTTTATATGTTTCCAACCTACGGCTCACCACTTTTCTCACAAACCAAAACCCTTTCTTTCTTTATTTTTCCTTTCACATATTTTATACCCTTCTTTCTTCTCTTGCCTCTACCTATTTATCCTGATCGGACAAGAAATTCGTGGACCGTATTTTCGAAGCTGTGACCGCTACTTTTGATCTTCCCTCTAATCCCCTTTTCAGGTTTTTAAACTGTAAGTATTTCATCTTTTATTGTTTTACTCTGTTTGGTAAATATTTTTCTAGAATAGTATACGATTGGTTAATGGTTAATTTGGGGCCGAGCTTGTTATGGGTTGGTGTTGTTAATGTTTGGGATGCGTTTATTTCACGATTGACTAAGTTTTATGATAATTAAAACGATATTAGGATGAAGTTATGCAGGTTATGAGGAGTATTTGTGAGAATTGCAGTTGATTAATTCGGGCTTATTGTTGCTAAATCGATTGAGGATTTGTTTAAGATACTGTTAAATTGCTCAATCATTATTCGTTGTCACACATATCATCTTGTGGAGTGTAGTATGTATTGTCTTATGTGGATATTAATTGTGGTGAGCATCTGTTAGCTTGGAAAATTGGAGTGAGTTTGAGAGCTTGGTTCATTTATATGGATGGATACTAGGAACGTGGACTTGAATGTTGGCTTCTAGCATCTGATTAAACTAATTGGTAATTGGGATAGAGTGAGAGAGTGTGGCTTATACTGACCTCACTATTTTTGTTGGAATAAATTCTAGTCAACAACATTGACATGCTTGGGTATCATTTGTTATTCTCTGTTGTTGCCTGAGTTCGTAGACTTTGAATTGGGTATGGAGTTTACTTGGGGATTAAGCGTTTCTATAATATACTTTGAAATACTGCTACATATATGATGAGCGGTGGGTCGAGTTTACATACTAGTGAGTTTATGTAGCAAGTTGGGGTTATTTTTGTAAGTGGATAGAGTAATAATCGGATAACTTGTATATTTATAGATTCCCGTGGTTTCGAAGAAAAAGAGTTTTTGGACTAATTAAGCTTAAGGTTGGAGTTCGTCTTGAAAGGTAAGGACTTTTACCCTTTTCAGATTTAAGGAAAGAGCATGTTCGGTTCGACTTTGAAAGTATTTTCTATTTTCTATTTTGTTTTTACAATGAGGAATTTTTACTCTACTGTTTACTTTTGAGCATTATATATGTGACCATGGGTCACACATTTGAAATGAGTTTGGTATGTACAAGCTGTTTTGGTTTTGGCAAACAGGCTCTGTGAGTCCTGGGATTCTGTCCCGAAAACTAAACTCTTGGCCCGAGTTTCATTTTGGGTGGGGATTGTCCGGCCCCCACTCGCTAGGTAGTTAGACTTCCTCCTTTGGCAGTTTCATCCTACTGACTGTCCAAATGTGAGGGGTGCGCACTAGTATGAGTCTAACTTAGCACAGGTGGTACCTCTAGACCGTGACAAGGGTAGGACCTTGGCACACAGGTGATAAAATCATGAATTTTGAATGTTTGATTAATATGGGTGGATTTACACAAACATTGGTTTTAGAATATATTTCTGTTTTACCTTGATTTTGAAGCTTTGTTAATTCATAATATTGTTTGTAACCTTGACATTATTTCTTATTTAATTAAACTCAGTTTTGCTGACGTCCTTTTGTTTTGGGTCGTTCCCCCTCTGGAACCTGTACCTATTTGTGATTTTGGGTACAGTTGATAGGTACACTTGAAGTCCTGCATGGGTGCATCATGGTTTCGGGATTTGTAGGAGCGAGGAAGGATTTTTGATTAATGGACTTCGTCTTAAACTATTTATATACTCTTACAAGGCTTATTTGATTTGGATTTTATTTACGGTTTTGAATTTTGTAAGACTCAAGGCTTCCGCTGCAACATCTTATTTACTTTGATAATGTTTTAAGACTTTTACTTGGTTGTGTTTAAATTTTTGTTTCTATATCTACCTTGCGCTTAGTTTAAATACTAAGTGTGGAGTGACAGTGTTGGATTTTTATATACTTAGTTTATTAGTCGTGGTCCGAAAATTCAGGGCTGTTACAGTGTTTCCTATAGAATGTGAAATGTCTTGCAATTGGGTCTTATCTAACGAGTATCTGGGTTTTGGGATTTTGATTTCTAAACTAATGAAAAGCATAAATGAAAAAAAAATAAAAGCAATTCAAAACGAAAACAATAAAGCAAGTGATGAATTAACAATAATAGAAAAAATCTAGGGAAGTAGGTTCACACATGTAGATTAACATATTGATGAAATTGGAATTAGAACATGCAAATAATTCATAGTGAGTTCGTAAGAATGATGTGTTTATTACAATCATAGATCAGATGGTCTAGCAGGCTTTTAGGCAATTTACTAGGTCTAATCTACCATGTCATGCTTTGTCTATTCAATTCACGTATCTCTACCTTGGAAAAGATTTCCATTTTAGTCAATGATTTTGATTAGGAATCGTCAACTATCGTTATAGTCCAAACATGCATAGACACAATGTTTTAAAAGCACAATTTTTTTTATCCAATTATCATCTTTTAATCAACCTAGCATGGCTACCCTACACCCTAGAAAAACGACTACTCACTCATGGCGATGTTTAAATCTAAGATGATTATAATAACAAAAACTAGGATAGACATGTTTATTTGGTTTTGACAATAGTTTAAGACTCTTTATATGGCGATAATAACGACGCTAAATTGACAATCTAATGAAATGAAATGACGATTATAACGATACCAAAATGAATCTAAGATAACATGGATGGAAAATAACAATCAAAATAGAAAACATAAAGACTTTAAACAAAAGATAAAATAGGAATACCTAGATGACGATCAATAACGATAATGATGAATGTAAACAACCGTAATAGAAATTCCTTGCATAGAATAGTCGATCCACGAATTACAACGCTTGAACCACTTAAAGTAGATTACAAAGATGAAATTCTTATTGATCTAGGCTAAGGATTTGATGTAGAAAAGACAGAAATAAACTAAGAAACTAAGTACAAAAAGAAGAAGAAAATGAGAGAAGAGAGGCTAGGTCTCCCTCCTCCTAATCTAGGCTTTTTGTAAAGAGAAGTGTAGAACAGAATTATGTGAAGTACATCCCATTGTGGTGGCTGAGGCATCCTTTATATAGCAGTAGGGTTTCGTGGGGAAGGGGTCATGCATTCATCACATAGGACAAAAAGGAGGAAGTCGAAGCAAAAGCTCGAATCAACAGAGATACCCGATCGGGTACACCACTTACCCGATCGGGTAAGTTGTGATCTTGGTCAATTGACTTTCGTTTCATCTCCCCTTGCATATGACTTGACTTTCATTATTCCCCTTGACCTCTTGAGTCGGGTTTGTTGATAGGGTTTGATGTAAAGTGATGATTTCTTCGCCTAACTGATCGATCTTCCGAGAACTGCGAAATCGTCTTTGCTCCTTCTTTCTTTTGAATTAGTGAACCTTCTTGAAATGCTTTTGACTTGGTCAAGCTTGCTTCTTCAAATCGTCGGGTTTTAGGCAAATGCTCGGGAATATAGAAAAATGGCCTAGAAACGTCACTTTCCCTACAAAACAGGTTAATACATAGGAATTCGCCTAGAAGACGATATTAGCTCATTAAATGACTTAACAAAGCACAAATGACATACAAAACCAAGCTAAATTGGGGGTTAAAATCATACAAATATTCACTTATCAGAAGTGGTTCCTCCAAATTTTGGATTACCCCCTTTCGCTCACAGGAATCCCTTCTTTTGGGCAGCTTCACGCTCAATGTAATAGTCGAATAGCCCCTCGACCGCGGTCATGGTAGCAAAGAAAGACACTGGCCTATGCCGCATAATTTCTCGTTTAGGTCATTCCTTTACGCCGTCAATGAATTGGAACACTGGATCCTTCTCAATCAACTTAATTATCTCCGACATGCATATCGAGTAGGATTTCACGTTCTCACGAATCGAACTTCTATGTTTTAAGCTCTTAAATTTCCTTCGGCCTATGAAATCAATGTTCTCCGGATAGATTGTTCCTTGAAGAGTCCTTTAAAGTCATCTCATAGCTCTAACACACTGGTCCCTGCCTCAATCTTGGCACATTTGGAGCGCCACCATTGTTAGGTATCATTTATTAGATATATGCTTGCGGTACTGACTTTCAGCTTCTCGCCAAGCACGCTCGCTCAGAAGAACTGCTCCTTGTCGACGATGAAGTTGGCAACTTCTTACGAGTCTCTTTCTTCGCTATACTTGTAAGGTGTAGGCGGCTTCACCTTGGAAGCCCTAACAAAACTCTCATTTGTGGATATTTTTACCAAGGTATTACACATGTTCTTGAGTAACCCGAGTCTTTCGTGAAGGTAGTTCATCTCCTCCATGTACTCACGCGGAATCGCAACATCTACGGTTTCAAAGCAAGCCTCCCTTTAGTGTCTCGTCTAGGGTTGCGAAACTATTCCCTAAACATACCAAGATATTCTCCAAATAAGGAAACCTTCATCGAGAAAAGTCTCTAAGGCCGTCAACCTGACCCTTATTTCTCCTTTATTCCTACTCGATAATTTGTTATTTCTCGTCATTGGATCGCATCAATCCGGTGTGAAAACCGGGCTCTGGTATTAAATGTCACAGTTCGGTACTTGGAGCTGAAACGTGGAGCGCACCCTTTTCTAATCTCGGGACAAGAATGCAAGCTTGAGCTTCAAGCACTAGTGAGGGATTGCCTAATAGAGCTTTATTAGCATAGTCTATTTATGTGCTTTGGGATTCATCCTAGTCTCGATCATCAACGGTCAACACACACAAGTTGGTTTATAAGAATGAAGGCAACAATTTGTATGAATGCACACAACGAGTAAATTATAAACCTTTTGGTGGGCAAAAGATTGATTAAGTAGTATCTCCCATGATGACATATTTGATAGTAGAAGTCTTGTTGTAGGAATCATTGAAAATGCAGAATAACTATACATTTTCTAAATGCCTAAAAACGAATCTGTAATAAATAAAAAAAGCTAACTCCAAGATTCAACAAACGAAAAGTAATCGTGGTGTACTACTAGAGAAATTACATAAACGACTATACAAAAATACATAAATGCAATTTAAAGAGTTGAAGTGAACGGATCACCCGTGCAGATGTTGCGGGTTTTTTTGGGTCCATATACCCTCCTACCACCATTGTTTCCCCCAAGAACCAAGCCTATGTCACCCTTACAATTTCTTCGACTCCTGCCAATAAAACCCCTCTTTCCACGCCTACCGGACCCCCACCCTCAACTCCTACCACTCGAACCATCACCACCCGTCTTCGAAAGGACATAAACAAACCTAACCCAAAATACGCTCAACTTGTTACCCTTTAATCCACTCAATAGATATGTCAAACATGTCGTGCGTGTCGGGTCTCTGGTCGGGTCATAATAAGGGTCAGGTCTCGGTTGGTTCAATACGAGCCAGGTTCAATACGAGTTGGGTCGCATAGGTTAAGGTCAAAATACGGGTCAAAAATTTGTTTCCATCGCTTTTTTTCACCTTTTTTTTAAATCGGAAAATTATTTCATAAAATTTAAGGCATATTTAATTTAATATTTTAATCATATTAAATGGTTACATTAATTACATTGTGACTTGATAAAAAAATGTTTTGTCAAGCGAACCACGTAAAAAACAATTTTTCAATAGAAACCTAGATGACGATCAATAATGATAATGATGAATGTAAACAACCGTGATATAAATTCCTTGCATAGAATAGTCGATCCACGAATTACAACGCTTGAACCACTTAAAGTAGATTACAAAGATGAAATTCTTATTGATCTAGGCTAAGATTTTGATGTAGAAAAGACAGAAATAAACTAAGAAACTAAGGACAAAAAGAAGAAGAAAATGAGAGAAGAGAGGCTAGGTCTCCCTCCTCCTAATCTAGGGTTTTTGTAAAGAGAAGTGTAGAAGAGAATTGTGTGAAGTACATCCCATTGTGGTGGCTGAGGCATCCTTTATATAGCAGTAGGGTTTCGTGGGGAAGGGGTCATGCATTCATCACATAGGACAAAAAGGAGGAAGTCGAAGCAAAAGCTCGAATCAACAGAGATACCCGATCGGGTACACCACTTACCCGATCGGGTAAGTTGTGATCTTGGTTAATTGACTTTCGTTTCATCTCCCCTTGCATATGACTTGAATTTCATTATCCCCCTTGACCTCTTGAGTCGGGTTTGTTGATAGGGTTTGATGTAAAGTGATGATTTCTTCGCCTAACTGATCGATCTTCCGAGAACTGCGAAATCGTCTTTGCTCCTTCTTTCTTTTGAATTAGTGAACCTTCTTGAAATGTCTTTTACTTGGTCAAGCTTGCTTCTTCAAATCGTCGGGTTCTAGGCAAATGCTCGGGAATATAGAAAAAGGGCGTAGAAACGTCACTTTCCCTACAAAACAGGTTAGAACATAGGAATTCGCCTAGAAGACGATATTAGCTCATAAAATGGCTTAACAAAGCACAAATGACATACAAAACCGAGCTAAATTGGGGGTTAAAATCATACAAATATTCACTTATCAAACTCCCCCAAGCTAAACCTTTGCTTGTCCTCAAGCAAACATGACAAACAATACCAGGACAAGGGTTGCAAGCATTGGCTACTACACCATCAAGAAACAAATCTCAACGTAAAACTATGGAAACATAATGAATCATAACCCAAAAACTACGTGGGCAAGACTGATACATAAACATGGCTGAGATTTACATAACGGCGCAGCACAAAAAATTTCACTACAGAATTTTCGGCTTTTGCATGATCTTTTTGACAAATGGACTCTCACGGCACACTCGAACACTGGTGTATGTAAAATGTGATTTCTTTATGTGTAAATATTTTTGAGACACTCACCTATCTACGACTTATGAAAATGTGTCTGCAGTCTACAATTCAAAACACAAGTCAAAGATCACAATGCACATGGAAAAGAAGCCGAAAAAATATGAAGAAGGCTTTGGGAAATGGGTGAAAGGTGGATAAACAGTTATGGTCATGTGAAGGTTAGAATGAGCTAGCAACTGACCAATGATAAATGAATACTCAATCCAAACTTTCGTTTAATTCCCAAAAGACGAATAACGAAGCCAGAAGGAACGGATTGGCTTATTACACACGAAACACAAGAGTGAACTCCTTCTAAACATTGAATTGATATTTTGAGGAGATGCTCACAACTTCTTCTTTTATTTCTTTTTTTTTTTCTTTTTCAATTTTCCATTTCATTTTTTTTTTCTTTTTGAACATAACATCATTTCTTGAACATTTTGGTTCTCCCAAATTCACTTTGACATCAAGGACCAAAATCTTCTCAAAAGAGCACCCATACACCATAGTCTAGCTACTAGCTCAATGAGGTAGGCAGTTTTTATATGTAGTTGTTATTTTGTGAAACATTTGTATGAAGGGACTAATTTTGAGGGGTAATTTAAAGTGAAAAAGGCTTCAAATCTTAGTGAATCATGAATGCAATGCTTATAGGAATGAAATGAGAACCATACTTATGTGTTTTGACATGACACACATCACAAGGAGAACTACACACACCTAAATGAGACTGGGTATAGATGTACCAGCCTAAGGAGGTTCTACCTTACAATATATGTAACTTGCCAAATGTCAAGATCAAGCAAACTCATCTATAGATTCATTCCATGCCTACTATGTACAAGACTTCCCCATGTATGCACAATTCAATGAATATTGAATCATTATCTTTTGAAAGTTCTAAGTTTGGGAAATGTAACATGATAGCTAATAAGTGAATATTTGTATGGTTTTAACCCCCAGTTTAGCTCGGTTTTGTATGTCATTTGTGCTTTGTTAAGCAACTTTATGAGCTAATATCGTCTTCTAGGCGAATTCCTGTGTGCTAACCTGTTTTATAGGGAAAGTGACGTTTCTACGCCCTTTTTCTATATTCCCGAGCATTTGCCTAGAACCCGACGATTTGAAGAAGCAAGCTTGACCAAGTGAAATGCATTTCAAGAAGGTTCACTAATTCGAAAGAGAGAAGAAGCAAAGACAGTTTCGTAGTTGTCGGAAGATCAATCAATTAGGCGGAAGAATTCATCGCTTTACATCAAACCCTATCAACAAACCCGACTCAAGAGGTCAAGGGGGATGTTGGAAGTCAAGTCAAAGCAAAGGGAGATGAAGCGTTAGTCAAAAGCTTCCAGAAGACCACATACCCGATTGGGTAAGTGGTGTACCCGATCGGGTAAGTGTGCTGATCCGAGCATGACGGCTACAACTTCCTATTTTTGACCTATGTGTTTAATGCCCGACCTCTTCTCCTCGAAACCCTAATGCTATAAATAGATGCTCTAGCCCCTCATATCAAATCATCCCTCACACAACATCTCTTCTCTTCTTACATTTCTCTTTAGTTTAGTTCTTCTTCTTTCTTAGTTTAGTTTAGTTTTAGTTTTCTCTAGTTTAGTTTAGTCTAGTTCTAAGTTTTCTTCAATTGTAGTTGTTCTAGTTGTAATTGGAATTCAAGTTTCCGGGTTTGCATTTCCTATTCAAGTTCTTATTCCATTTCAATCTTTGCTCATCCTTTTCGGTAATCTTTATTCTCGTCTTTACATTATAGTTTCATTTTCTTTTAGTATTTCCTTTATCATGTTTATCATTCTTAGTTTTATAATCTTAGTTTCCTTTTCATTGTTAATCATGCATAAGTAGTCACCCTTCTAGGGTGTAGGATAGCCATGTTAGATTAATTAAAAGATGATAATTGGATAAAAGAAATTGTGCCTTTAAAACGTTGTGTCTATGCATGTTTGGATTGTAACGATAGTTATCGATTTTTGGCCAAAATCATTTGACTAGTATGGAATTCTTTTCCAAGGTAGACATACGAGAATTGAATAGACAAAGCATGACATGGTAGATTAAGACCTAGTAAATTGCATAAAAAGCCTGCTAGACCATCTGATCTATGATTGTAATGAACACATCATTCTTACGAACTCACAATGAATTATTTGCATATCCTAAATCCAATTTCATCAATATGTTAATCTACATGTGTGAACCTACTTCCCTAGATTCTTTTCTTTATTGCATTGTTATTATTTAGTAATTAGTGACAAACATTTGCCAATCGTCCAAGGTAGAGTTCTAACCACAATTATTCACAAGTATCTCCCGTCTCCCCGAGATCGACCCCTTACTTCCCTAATTACATTAATTTGTTGTTAGCCTAGTCTGGGTTATTTATCTTTGATTAGGGTACGCGACAACCCGATCAATAGCATAGTAAACAAGCAAGCAAATCATGAAAAACATTCAATGATGTTCAAAATTTTAAATTTTTCTCTTATTCAAAAATTTGAAAAATATAAACAACTAAAATGCAAAATGGGAAAATGCAATCCCTCCCCCAAGCTAAACATCACATTGTCCTCAATGTGAGCACAAAGACTAAATATGCAACGAGATGCTCAATGGGAAGAAGGGTAAAAAGGGAAAAAATGAAAGAAGAATGAAGCTTACTATTCAGCGCGGACTCCCCCAAGCTAGTCTTTTGGACTTGACAAGGAAGGTCTTTATAGATTCTTCAAAAACTCCTTCATCTGCAAAGTAAATCTAACAAAACAACGAAAAAGAGAAAATAAAATGCAAAAAGAAAGGAAAACACGGGTTGCCTCCCGAGAAGCGCTGGTTTAACGTCTCGCTCGACGAATTCTTCTATGAAATCATCTGGTTGGGGATTGACGCTCTATATAGACAATATCTAAGCATCCGATCATGGAATTGCTATAGTAGAGTTTCAATCGGTGTGACAGTGAATGGTCTAGACCATCTTGATCAAAGTTTTCCCGGAAAATTTTTCAAACGGGAGTTGAAGAGAAGAACTTGGTCACCGACATTGAATTCTTTTCTGATTATCCTCTTGTCGTGCCAACGCTTCGTTTTTTCTTTATAAATCCTAGAATTCTCGTAAGTTTGCAAACGAAACTCTTCTAGCTCATTGAGTTGCAAAAGTCGTCTTTCAGCGCTAAGCTTAGTGTCTAAGTTGAGTTCTTTGATAGCCCAGTGAGCTTTGTACTCTAACTCAACAGGGAGATGGTAGGCCTTTCCATAAACCTACCGATAAGGAGATGTTCCAATCGGGGTTTTGAAAGCTGTGCGATAAGCCCATAAGGTGTCATCGAGCTTATTACTCCAATCGGTTCTAGATTTCGAGACTACTTTTTGAAGAATTGTTTTCAGCTCTCTGTTCGAGACTTCTACTTGACCGCTGGTCTGAGGGTGGTAGGCTAAACCTCGTCTGTGATACACACCGTACTTGGCAAACAGAGTGTCTAACTGCTTTTCTCCGAAATGAGTTCCTCGATCACTTATCACGGTTCTGGGTACACCAAAACGCAGAAAGATGATCTTCTTAAATAGTCGTATCACAGCTCTAGCATCATTGGTGGGGGTGGCAATTACTTCTACCCACTTCGAAACATAGTCGACAACGACTAAAATGTAACGATTTCCATTTGAAGAAGGGAATGGTCCTTGATAGTCAATACCCCAGACATTGAATATCTCGACTTCTAATATGCCGTTTTGAGGCATTTCATGTCTTTTGGATATTTGATCCATTCGTTGACAAGCATCACAAGCCATAACAAAGTCTCTTGAATCTTTAAACATTGAGGGCCAGAAAAACCCGGATTGTAAGACTTTGGCTACGGTCTTGGACAGACCATGATGACCACCATAAGCAGATGAGTGGCGTCCTTCTAAAACTCCTTTTACTTCCCACTGGGGATACAACGTCGATACAGACCATCTGAGCACTACTTGAAAAGATAGGGGTCATCCCAAACAAAGGATTTTGCATAATGCAAAATTCTCTTTCTTTGGTTATAAGAAAGGTCGGAGGGTAGCTGGCGACTGACAAGGAAGTTGGCAATATCAGCATACCAAGGAGAAGAGTCCGCAATTTCCATTAATGAATCATCAGCAAACGAATCATTAATTGGCGTTGGTAATCCTATTTCAGTTACTCTTATCCTTGAGAGGTGGTCAGCAACTACATTCTCTGCTCCTTTCTTATCCCGGATCTCTAAATCAAACTCTTGAAGGAGTAAGATCCATCGGATAAGTCTAGGTTTTGCCTCTTTCTTTGAAAGCAGATATTTCAAGGCAGCATGGTCAGTGTAGACAATAACTTTTGATCCTATAAGGTATGAGCGGAATTTGTCTAAGGCATAGCCAATGGCGAGAAGTTCTTTCTCAGTTGTGGCATAGTTGATTTGGGCAGGATCTAGGGTTTTACTAGCATAGTAAATCGCATGAAGAAACTTTTCCTTTCTTTGCCCTAAAACAACTCCTACGACATAATCACTCGCATCGCATATTAGTTCAAAGGGCAGATTCCAATCAGGTGACTGGATTATAGGTGCGGTGATTAAAGCACGTTTGATTTTGTTGAATGCCTCAAAGAATTCCTTTGTGAAATTGAAAGGTGCATCCTTGAAAAGGAGCTCAGTCAGGGGCTTGCTATCTTTGAAAAATCTTTTATAAATCGTCGGTAGAAACCGGCGTGGCCAAGGAAACTCCTGATTCCTTTTACATTAGCAGGTGGTGGCAGCTGTTCAATAACTTGGATCTTAGCTCGATCCACTTCTATACCTCTTTCTGAAACGATGTGACCTAAAACTACACCTTCGTTCACCATGAAGTGACACTTTTCCCAGTTGAGAACAAGGTCGACTTCTTCACAGCGTTTTAGAACTCTGGATAGATTTGTCAAACAATTATCAAAGGAAATGCCATAGACGCTAAAGTCGTCCATAAATTCTTCCATGATAGATTCAACAAAATCTGAGAAGATACTGGTCATGCAACGCTGGAAAGTGGCAGGTGCATTACACAAGCCAAATGGCATTCTGCGATAAGCGAAAGTACCATAGGGACAGGTGAAGGCGGTTTTCTCTTGGTCCTTAGGGTGGATAGGAATTTGAAAAAATCCTGAGTAACCATCTAGATAACAGAAATACTTGTGGCAAGCTAACCTCTCTAACATTTGGTCAATGAAGGGTAGAGGATAATGATCCTTCCTAGTTGATTGATTCAGCTTTCTGTACTCAATACACATACGCCATCCCATTACAATCCTTGTGGGGATGAGCTCATTCTTCTCATTTTTGACTACTGTTGTTCCTCCTTTCTTGGGAACAACTTGAACGGGACTAACCCATTTAGAGTCAGAGATTGCATAGATTATGCCAGCATCTAGCAATTTCATAACTTGAGTTCTAACTACTTCTTGCATGTTGGGATTAAGACGGCGTTGACCTTGAACACAGGGTTTTTGGCCTTCTTCTAAATTGATTCTATGCATGCAGAAGTCTGGGCTTTTGCCTGTTAAATCTTCAAGCTTGTAACCTATTGCCTTTTTATGCTTTTTCAAGACAGTCAATAGTGAGGTTAACTGATTTTCATCTAGGAGAGCACTCACTATGACTGGGCAATACTCAAATTCATCTAAAAAAGCATATTTTAGATTCGAGGGAAGAGGTTTCAATTCAGGTTTGTGTACTTCTGCCTTGGCAGGAGCATCAATCAAGCTTATGAACTTTTGAACTTCTTATGACGGTATCTCTTTTCCGATCAGATCCTTTTCCAGCTCACTGATCTCGAAATTGTCATTCTCAGAGATATCCTCCAACAACAAGATTGCCTCTAAAGGATCCTCGATTATTAATGGATACAGAGATTCATCAACAATGGAATCGACAATGTCAATGAAACAGCAAGACTCCTCTAGCATGGGGCTTTTCATTACACTATTCAAGTTATAGGTGACTTTATCATCACCTACTTCTAGTGTCAGTTTTCCATTCTTAACATCGATTACTGCTCCGGCAGTGTGTAGAAATGGCCTTCCTAGAATAATAGGGATTTGAGAATCTTCAGCCATATCTAGCACGATGAAATCGACGGGAATAAAAAACATCCCTACTTTGACAGACACATCTTCTAAAACTCCCATAGGTTGTTTTAAAGAACGGTCTGCCATTTGCAGAGTGATACTGGTGCATTTGAGAATTCCCATATTCAACTTTTCACATATGGAATAGGGCATGACGCTTACACTGGCACCTAGATCGCATAGAGCTTTATCGATTGTGTAGGTGCCTATAGTGCAAGGTATAGAGAAACTACCTGGATCCTTTAACTTAGGAGGGGACTTATTTTGCAATAAAGGACTACACTCTGCTGTGAATGCTATGATTTTAACATCATCTAAAGTCCTCTTCTTAGTTAGGATATCCTTCATGAATTTTGTGTAAGAAGGGATTTGAGTGATTAATTCAGTGAAGGGAACCGTTACTTGGAGGTTTTTGACTACTTCCATGAATTTGCTAAACCGGGTTTCCTTATTATTTCTCCTCAAGCGTTGGGGAAATGGAACTTGGATTTTAATGGGTTCCTTCACAGGTTCATCCTTCTTTTCTTTGTTTTTCGCTTCCTTAGCGGTGGATGGTTGGGATTCTTTTTGGCTCTCTACTGGTGTTGGCTCAACTATTGTTTCTTTGGGTTGCTGAGGTTCCTTATAAGTGGTACCACTTCTAAGGGTGATAGCATTAGCAGTGTCCCTCGGTTGCTCACCATGAGGTGGGAGTTGGCCTTGTTTTCTTTGGGTATTAAAGGCAGCCAATTGGGCCATTTGAGTTTCAAGCATCTTGATGGCAGCATTTTGAGCTTGATCACTCTTTTGAAGTTGAGCAAACATTGAATCTTGTTTTTGAACTACTTTGAGAAGCATGGATTCAATTTTTCTCAGGCTTGAGTCATTGGGTTGGTTTTGATTTTGAGGTGGTTGGTTTGAGGTTGGTGTTGGTAAGGTTGGTTGAAGTTAGGTTGAAATGAAGGTCTATGGTTTTGAAAACCAGGTGGATTATAGAGCTTCTGTTGATGTGGTATGAATGGTTGTTGAATGTGATGGTCGGGATTCTGAATGTTGGTGCTTTTGTAGGACAAAAGAGGATGGTTCTCTGTGTTCTCATTATAGAAGTTTGAGAAAGCATAGCCTTGCATGTATGCTTGGTAGGCATTGACTTGCTCTAGCGAACTCCTACATTCTTGAAAAATGTGCCCTCCAACCCCACATGTCTCACATACCACTACGTGGCTAGTGACGTTAACATGTTGCTTGGATTGGGAAGAGCTTCCTACTTGTTGCTGCAGAAGGGCTAATTGGGCTTCTAGGATTGCTACTTTGCTTGAATCTTCCTGCTTGGTTTTGAGCGGCATAGCACGTGAGTTGCTATACTGAGAGTCGTGAATTGCCATTGACTCGAGAGTTGCACTAGCTATTTCTACATCGATCTGATCGAAACGACCATTGTTAGCGGAGTCGAGGATACGACGCGATTGGCCACAACAACCGTTGTAGAAGGTGATAGCTAAGAACAATGAATCAAGGCCATGATGAGGGCATTTTCTTTGTAATTCTTTGTACCTTTCCCATGCCTCATAAAGACTTTCATCGCCTCTCTGACGGAATCCAGTGATTTGACTCCGTAAGAGTGCGGTTCGTTCTGGTGGGAAGTACTTTTGATAGAAAGCAAGAGCTAGACCATCCCAGTCGGTTATTCCTAAGGCAACTCGGTCATGGATATTGATCCAAAGTTTAGCATTTCCTGTTAAAGAGAAGGAAAAGAGCATTTCCCTAATCTGCTCTTGGGATACTCCAGTTTGTCTAATTGTGGAGCAATAGTCACAGAAGTTTTGAATATGAAGGTTGGGATCTTCTGTGGCATTGCCACCAAATTGACTTCTTTCTATTAAACTGATGAAGGCAGGTTTGATTTCAAAGTTTTGGGCTGTGATTTGGGGTGTAGCAATACCCCTTGGAAGTGTATCTGCAGTTGGTTTGGAATGGTCTGAAAGTCGAACCATTTTCTTTTGTGAAGATGAAGATGGAGTGTTGTTTGAAAGTTGATTGGTTTTTGAGAATAGAGATGAGAATGGATCTTCTTCTCCTTCAAGATTAGATAAAATATCCGAGTATTTGTTACGAATACGGTCTAAACTTGAAGTTAAGAAGCTTTTGAGATTTCGTTGAATAGCTTTCGTCTCCTACGCAGAGTTCTTTCTAGATCGGGGTCTAAAGAGATAGGGGTCCCTAGTCTAGAAGATCTGGGCATAAGATTGAAAAGCTAAGATGAAAAATCAAGAGAGGTCTAAAGGAATTTGGGTTCCCAAAGACTAGATAAAACTAATTGCAATAAAAATCACAAGAAAAATGAAAACTAAACCGTGCTCCCCGGCAACGGCGCCAAAATTTGATCGGACATATCGCAAGCCCGATGCAAAGATAATTACCCAGATTAGGCTAATAACAAATTAATGTAATTAATGAAGTAGGGGTCGATCCTCAGCGAGATGTTGTTTCCTATAGAATGTGAAATGTCTTGCAATTGGGTCTTATCTAACGAGTATCTGGGTTTTTGGATTTTGATTTCTAAACTAATGGAAAGCATAAATAAAAACAAAATAAAAGCAATTCAAAACAAAAACAATAAAGCAAGTGATGAATTAACAATGATAGAAAGAATCTAGGGAAGTATGTTCACGCATGTAAATTAACATATTGATGAAATTGGAATTAGAACATGCAAATAATTCATTGTGAGTTCATAAGAATGATGTGTTCATTACAATCATAGATCAGATGGTCTAGCAGGCTTTTAGGCAATTTTCTAGGTCTAATCTACCATGTCATGCTTTGTCTATTCAATTCACGTATCTCTACCTTGGAAAAGAATTCCATTTTAGTCAATGATTTTGATTAGGAATCGTCAACTATCGTTATAGTCCAAACATGCATAGACACAATGTTTTAAAAGCACAATTTCTTTTATCCAATTATCATCTTTTAATCAACCTAACATGGCTACCCTACACCCTAGAAAAACGACTACTCACTCATGGCGATGTTTAAATCTAAGATGATTTTAATAACAAAAACTAGGATAGACATGTTTATTTGGTTTTGACAATAGTTTAAGACTCTTTATATGGCGATAATAACGACGCTAAATTGACAATCTAATGAAATGAAATGACGATTATAACGATACCAAAATGAATCTAAGATAACATGGATGAAAAATAACAATCAAAATAGAAAACATAAAGACTTTAAACAAAATAAAAAATAGGAATACCTAGATGACGATCAATAACGATAATGATGAATGTAAACAACCGTAATAGAAATTCCTTGCATAGAATAGTCGATCCACGAATTACAACGCTTGAACCACTTAAAGTAGATTACAAAGATGAAATTCTTATTGATCTAGGCTAAGGATTTGATGTAGAAAAGACAGAAATAAACTAAGAAACTAAGGACAAAAAGAAGAAGAAAATGAGAGAAGATAGGCTAGGTCTCCCTCCTCCTAATCTAGGGTTTTTGTAAAGAGAAGTGTAGAAGAGAATTGTGTGAAGTACATCCCATTGTGGTGGCTGAGGCATCCTTTATATAACAGTAGGGTTTGTGGGGAAGGGGTCATGCATTCATCACATAGGACAAAAAGGAGGAAGTCGAAGCAAAAGCTCGAATCAGCAGAGATACCTGATCGGGTACACCACTTACCCGATCGGGTAAGTTGTGATCTTGGTCAATTGACTTTTGTTTCATCTCCCCTTGCATATGACTTGACTTTCATTATCCCCCTTGACCTCTTGAGTCGGGTTTGTTGATAGGGTTTGATGTAAAGTGATGATTTCTTCGCCAAACTGATCGATCTTCCGACAACTGCGAAATCGTCTTTGCTCCTTCTTTCTTTTGAATTAGTGAACCTTCTTGAAATGCCTTTGACTTGGTCAAGCTTGCTTCTTCAAATCGTCGGGTTTTACGCAAATGCTCGGGAATATTGAAAAATGGCGTAGAAACGTTACTTTCCCTACAAAATAGGTTAGAACATAGGAATTCGCCTAGAAGACGATATTAGCTCATAAAATGGCTTAACAAAGCACAAATGACATACAAAACCAAGCTAAATTGGGGGTTAAAATCATACAAATATTCACTTATCAGAAGTGGTTCCTCCAAATTTTGGATTACCCCCTTTCGCTCACAAGAATCCCTTCTTTTGGGCAGCTTCACGCTCAATGTAATAGTCAAATACCCCTCGACCGCGGTCATGGTAGCAAAGAAAGACACTGACCTATGCCGCATAATTTCTCGTTGAGGTCATTCCTTTACGCCGTCAATGGATTGGAACATCGGATCCTTCTCAATCGTCTTAATTATCTCCGACATGCATATCGAGTAGGATTTCACGTTCTCACGAATCGAACTTCTATGTTTTAAGCTCTTAAATTTTCTTCGGCCTATGAAATCAATGTTCTCCGGATAGATTGTTCCTTGAAGAGTCCTTTAAAATCATCTCATAGCTCTAACACACTGGTCCATGCCTCAATCTTGGCACATTTGGAGCGCCACCATTGTTAGGTATCATTTATTAGATATATGCTTGCGGTACTGACTTTCAGCTTCTCGTCAAGCACGCTCGCTCAGAAGAACTGCTCCTTGTCGACGATGAAGTTGGCAACTTCTTACGAGTCTCTTTCTTCGCTATACTTGTAAGGTGTAGGCGGCTTCACCTTGGAAGCCCTAACAAAACTCTCATTTGTGGATATTTTTACCAAGGTATTAAACATGTTCTTGAGTAACCCGAGTCTTTCGTGAAGGTAGTTCATCTCCTCCATGTACTCATGCGGAATCGCAACATCTACGGTTTCAAAGCAAGCCTCCCTTCAGTGTCTCATCTAGGGTTGCGAACCTATTCCCTAAACATACCAAGATATTCTCCAAATAAGGAAACCTTCATCGAGAAAAGTCTCTAAGGCCGTCAACCTGCCCCTTATTTCTCCTTTATTCCTACTCGATAATTTGTTATTTCTCGTCATTGGATCGCATCAACCCGGTGTGAAAACCGGGCTCTGGTATTAAATGTCACAGTTCGGTACTTGGAGCCGAAACGTGGAGCGCACCCTTGTCTAATCTCGGGACAAGAATGCAAGCTTGAGCTTCAAGCACTAGTGAGGGATTGCCTAATAGAGCTTTATTAGCATAGTCTATTTATGTGCTTCGGGATTCATCCTAGTCTCGATCATCAACGGTCAACATACACAAGTTGGTTTATAAGAATGAAGGCAACAATTTGTATGAATGCACACAACGAGTAAATTATAAACCTTTTGGTGGGCAAAAGATTGATTAAGTAGTATCTCCCATGATGACATATTTGATAGTAGAAGTCTTGTTGTAGGAATCTTTGAAATTGCAGAATAACTATACATTTTCTAAATGCCTAAAAACGAATCTGTAATAAATAAAAAAAGCTAACTCCAAGATTCAACAAACGAAAAGTAATCGTGGAGTACTACTAGAGAAATTACATAAACGACTATACAAAAATACATAAATGCAATTTAAAGAGTTGAAGTGAACGGATCACCCGTGCAGATGTTGCGGGTTTTTTCGGGTCTTTATACCCTCATACCACCATTGTTTCCCCCAAGAACCAAGCCTATGTCACCCTTACAATTTCTTCGACTCCTGCCAATAACACCCCTCTTTCCACGCCCTCCACGCCTACCAGACCCCCACCCTCAACTTCTACCACTCGAACCATCATCACCCGTCTTCGCAAGGACATAAACAAACCTAACCCAAAATACGCTCAACTTGTTACCCTTTAATCCACTCAATAGATATGTCAAACATGTCGTGCGTGTCGGGTCTCTGGTCGGGTCATAATACGGGTCAGGTCTCGGTTGGGTCAATACGAGCCAGGTTCAATACGAGTTGGGTCGCATAGGTTAAGGTCAAAATACGGGTCAAAAATTTGTTTCCATCGCTTTTTTTCACCTTTTTTTTAAATCGGAAAATTATTTCATAAAATTTAAGGCATATTTAATTTAATATTTTAATCATATTAAATGGTTACATTAATTACATTGTGACTTGATAAAAAAATGTTTTGTCAAGCGAACCACGTAAAAACCATTTTTCAATAGAAACTTTGAGAGCCTATCATATCAGCTCTCGTTGCCTTTTTTTAACCAAAAAGTGCTTTATGAAGTTTGAAAACGTGGTCAGGAGATTTATTGTTTAAATAGCCGGGTAGTTGTTCTACAAAAACTTCTTGATCAAGATAACCATTTAGAAAAGCGGTTTTTACATCTATTTGATAGAGTTTTATGCCATTATGAGATGCCAAATCTATGAGCATTCATATGGCTTCAAGACTAGCTACTGGTTCAAAGGTTTCATCATGATAAATTCCTTATTGTTGGTTAAAACCTTGCCCCACTAGTATAGCTTTTTTTACTTACTATTTGTCTGGAATTATCAAGCTTGTTGCAAAAGATCCATCTAGTAGCAATTACACTACGTTGAGAAGGCCTAGAGACAAGATGTCACACCTTGTTCCCTCGAATTGGTTTAGTTCTTCTTATATAGCTGTCATCCAGCATGCATTATTGAGTGCAGCTGTGACATTGGCAGTTTGAAGTGAGGAACATGTTTTAAATCCATAGTTTAGATCACTGGTTTGATTTGAGAAAGAGTGAGAACTTTAGTGTTTTCATTTTTTTGGGAAGAGTGTTTGAGGCTTTGTATAGTTCTGGCGTCATAGTAGATGTCATTGTTGCATCAGGATTGTTTGGTGATGGTGATTGTCGATTGATTTTTGTTTGAGTGGTTGCTCACTTGCATCCTCATTCCCCTTGGATGAGCTATCATCATTTTGAGATGAGGAGGATTAGTTCCCACTGAATTTTGGCCAGGTTCATCATGCAATAGTGGCTCCGATTGTTGCTCTGCCTCATTATCTATTTGATCCTTATTGTGGCGGATAATCCCAATCTTGAATTCATTATCCTCTTCTTCGTCATCAACCTCTTTTTTTTAAGGCAAAGACACTAGATTCGTCAAATATTACATGAACGTCTGCTTCCATTTTCATGGTTCTTTTGTTATAGACTTTGAAAGCTTTACTATGATCGGAGTATCCCACATAACAGCTTCATCACTACGAGCATTGAACTTACTGAGATTATCTTTCCCATTATTGTGAACATATCATTTGCTACCAAAACATTTCAAGTGGGAAATATTCTGTTTCCTACCTTGTAATAACTCATAAAGTGTTTTGTTTTGGACCTTTATAATAATGACACGACTGTAGACATAACAAGATGTGTTAACGGCTTCGGCCCAAAAATTCCTTGGTACCCTAGAGCTTATGCATGGTCCTAGCCATATTTTCAAGAGTTTGATTCATACGATCAACAACTCTGTTTTGTTGGGGGGTTTTAGAAGCCGGAAAATTATGACTAACACCATACTTATTGCAAAAGGCCTCAAATGATGAATTTTCGATTACAGTTCCATGGTGGATATCAATGAGACAAGTTTCAAGTCAAATTTATTTTGAACCTTTTTCAACCAAATAAGAAATTCATCAAATGCTTTATCCTTGAAGCTTAAGAAAATTAAACAAACATATTTTGAGTAATTATCCACAATGACACAAACAAAGTGACATCCTCCTCTACTTCTAATGCGCATAGCTCCACATAAACCAATATGAATAAGTTCAAGAGGATGAGAAGTGCTAACAAACCTTTTGTATTAAAAAGAGCATTTTACGTCTTTTCCTTTGACACAATCATTGCACAAGGATTTGAGTTCGAATTTTTTGTTAGGAATCCCATCTACTAGATCAAATTTCTTGAGAGTACTTAATGTTCTAGAATTAACAAGACCTAATCTCGTATGTCAATGCCATAGTGTAAGTCCTAGACCTCTAATTAGACTCCTCTAATTAGTTCATTAAATTACATTAACATAATGATTTAGGATCTAGTTATCATGCATGCAAATATAAAAGCATAAGTATAAAGATAAGATGAAATTTCCTTACATTGGAAAATTTCGGCAAAATGGGCACAATAAGAAACTCTTTTCTTATTGTTCTTGAGCATGAAAATAATGGATGATCCTCCATAAAACAACCTCCAAAGTAGAAGGCCTCCTTCTTGTTGCACCCAAGATTAAACCCAAAAAAATCTTAACTTATTATTAACTAGATAATAAGCAAGACATAATACTACTAATATTGTTGTATTACTACACTAGTAATATGTAGAGAATATTAGTGTATAAGAGAGTTTAGAGAGAAGTTGAGTTTAGAAAGAGAAGTGGAAAAATAAGCAAAATGAAGTAGTGCAAAAACGAACAACTTTTCTTCAATTTAAGGCCATTATGGCCGGCACATATGAGCACAAAGAGGGCTCCATTTTGCTCATTTTATTCTTTGTGTAAGATGGTAGAGTGTAGGTAATGTATTGATGATTAAAGCATGAAAGTCATGTCACAATCAAAATGGAGTATTGTGTAAGAAAAGAACAATAATCATGCCCTTTGCACATGTACAAAACCGGTGCACATATGTCCATTATGGACCATTTTGATTTTTGATATTTGTCCCACAAATACTTATTAATCATATGCTTAATTATCTTGTATAATTAAGTGTTAATTTGATCATATAACAATTATATGACTCAAATTAATAATCAATATACACTCAACTTTTAAGTGATGTTTAACCATTATATCAATATATAATGGGTCCCACAATGTCCAGTTAATTTATTTTACAACTCTTTGTAAATATAATTAACTAATTACCTCTACCTCAAAATATATACATAACCTCAACTAATTTAATGAATTAACTATTAATCACTAAATTAAATCTTATTCAATCGTATTAAAATAAGACGTAAAATTTATTCAGTCAGTTATCGTATAATTGACTAATAAACTTAAGTGGAATGAGTTCCTAACTCAATTTCCAATAAACAACTCTCGTAACTAAACGTACATATCAAATATATGTAATGCTCTAATTAAACTGTATCGTATACAAATAATTAGTATTCTATTTGGGTCTCATCCTATAGGTGTGACCTAAAGGGATCAGTTGATTACCGCCGTCATACGACAATAACGTCAAACTCTAGTCAGCCAAGCGTTACCGATTTACGTTAATCAACTGACGTGGAGTATCAAAATATACTAATCATGCCACGTATATTCCAAATGAGATTTATTATATAAATGCACTATTGTGGAGGACACTTACTCCAACAATCTCCCACTTGTCCGATACAAGTTGTGCATGTAGCAACACTATTGCGGAGGACTCCTCCTCCTACAATTTCTCCCACTTGTCTCGACAAGTTGTGTGCTACCGATTCTCTTGTCTCTTTTGCGTCACATCCTCCCACTCATTGCAAGGTGTCTTACAGGTCGCACTTGCAATTGAAATTATAAATAGAGTGGTTTTCTCGATCTGGGAGAGTAACTGTCTGACCGGAAAATCTATCAGAGATCTCTTCCGAGCGTGGCCACGCATTTCCAGTTACTACTTCTCGAGTGGCCCGAAGATGTTAATACCCAACGTGGGTGGACAATTCCTGTTGACCCATCTTACACTGTATGATGCAGATCACCATGACCCAGAAGATGTCCATCGGCCTCCTTTCACGGCACGACCTAGGACAAAAACCAAAGTCAATCGGAAACTACACCGACTCAGTTAAATGGTCGCCAGTCTAAAGAATCGACTCATAGAAATAAAATAGAAATCCCCGCCACGACCAGGCTTCAACAATTTTGACAAGGGACTCTATTATGGTCACTGCCCGACAGAGTGTCTCCACATTCTGTCTATGTAAACGACCAGTCATCTCCATGACCCCATGGTGCTTAATCAACCATCGGTCGACTTACAATCTAGTCACTTCGAGACGTCACCTCAAATGAGTGACTAGGGACAAAACACTAAGTTCATCCTGTTCACTTGAATTGGGTTCAACTTTTCTTTCAACCAATTCGGATGAACAAAGTATTAAAATTTAGTCAAACTAAATAAGGAGTTTTTAATGAAACTCTAACAATGAATGCGATTATCTAATATTTGGAAAAAATTGATACGTTATCAATAATTTCATATCTCATAATCTCTAGCAATTCAGGTGCATATTTCAATCCCATTGAAATGACATGACTATCATGTTCAGCCTGCAAAAGCATAGCTAATGGATTAGCAATACTTGCATCTCTCCCATCGTTCTGATTGCTATTTCTCTTTGTCTACGTAATCTCATATTACATAAAACTTTCTGAGTACATGTCTAGGCTAAAATCTAGACTTAGGACTCTTGGCCTAAAGGTAGCTCCCACTGTTTTACCAGTATAATGGGATAGGATATACAGCTATATGAACTATTTCTAGTCCCTCCAATACTGTCGAATCCAAGCTACTTTCATATGCATCATCATATGACGCAATGTACTCCATTTCCGTTGTGAAATCCGCAATGATAAATTGCCTGGAACAATTCCAGCGGATACATGACATTTATATTTGAAAACGTCACTCCTACTTGGAACCTTTCCAATAGTCTTTTCTGCTTGGAACTCTTCCAACAGACAAATCTTCTATAAAACACAGCCAGTTCATGATTTCAAATCACTTTGATCAGTTTGGAAACTGAAGTCTGTGTAAACTCTTACAACTCATTATAAACTCCAAACATATGGAACATATCTTTAGTCCTTCGCAAGTACTTAAGGATGTTCTTTATGGCTATCAAGTGACTCTCACTTGGATTTGATTGCAACGACTTGTCATGCTCAAAGCATGCGAAATGTCGGATTGAGTATACATCACAGCGTATATAATTGATCCCGCAGCGGAAGCAAAAGGAATCAATTTATCATGTGTTCAACTTCTTTGAACTAGTCAAAGATCTTATCAATATAAGAATTTTGACTCAACGCTAATATCCTTTTAGATTTATCTTCATAAATCCGGCTATCTAAAAGATGTATTCTACTTCTCCAAAATATTCCATCATCTAAAATGATCAATATGTCTCCACATATAAGACTGATGCACACCACATTACTCCCATTAAACTTCATGTATAAACATAATTTCTCGAGATATCGAGAAGTATTTTGCAACATGATTGACACACTAATTCCAACTCTTTAGTGCTTACTTAAGACATACTCTTAAGCTTGCAAATTAACTTAGGATAATTAGGATCTACGAACCCACAGGTGAATATAAAATATACTACCTCTTCTAGAATCGTATTCAAGAAGGTGGTTCTTGAGATCCAGTTGACATCATACTATTATGATATGCTGTAATCGCTAAGTATATTCGAATGGATCAAAGAAATAAGGTTGGTGCAAAACTCTTTGCCTACCAATTTATCTTTTGAAACATTTTAATGTTCATCCATGCAAATTTCGATCTTAAAAATCAATTTATATTGAAGAGGTCGTACTTCTTCAAGTAAAATTTATCAGGTCACATACCTGACTATCACGCATGGAGTCCATTATGAATCGCATGACTCTAAGCCATTAGCAAGAAGTTGGGACTAGAAACAGTCTTTTATAAGTCACAGATTTCTTCGAAACAACTACTGAACAAGCAACGAGGAAACGTTTTCCGGACTATATGCTCAGTTTGTGGCTCTTGAAACATTTTCTCCCACTCTGTCTTATCAAGAAATAATCGTATTTTTATTGAAAGACAGAATCACGAGTCACAAACGTTTTGTTCTCGTGGTCAATGTAGGATTATTGAGCACTTGTTTCATTCGAATAACTTACAAATTAGGTACGCTACCCACCCATATCGTATATGGAATGAAATCAGACTTGTTTCATTCGAATAACTTAAAAATATTAAGATCCCAAGGTTAGTCAAATGGCTTAGTTTGACTTGACAAAGATAAAACCAAATCATATAAGGTTCTGTATCTCTATGCAACAACACCTTATCTCGTAATGTGTGTTAGAGAAGTTAACTCGTGAAACTATTTCACAATACTTTTGGTGAAAATCAAAGTCAATACTTAGATATTTATAGTTACGATTTACTCGTAAGTCCTTGTCTAATACTCTTGGTGATTAACTACTTCACATTGAAGCTCTTTGAACTTTTCAAAGATTTCCCATAGCACCTCATTAAGTAGAATCAAATATAATATCTACTTAAATCGTTGGTAAATAAAGTGAAATAGTCATAACCATCTCTGGTTGTGTTTGTTATTGGACTACACATATTCTTATGTAATGGGGCCAATAACTTACTAGTTCGATTTCCTTTTTAACAAAAGGGCACGAATCATCTTGCCTTGAATACAAGATTCGCACACACCATAAGATTCAAAATCAAATGGTTTAGGGATACTAGTCGATACTAGCCTTTTATGTGCTACACAATCCAGAATTAAGATTAGATTTTGGTCACCAATTTTGAGCCTTTTTTTCAATCTATATGACAAGTAATTTCTAGTTTAGGTCAAGAATATAATTACCTTTGATTGGTATGGGATAACCATTGACCAAGTATAGGCATAAATAGATACAAAGCTTGTTCCATTCACAAAAGTGAAACACTTGTGTCGTACACAAAAGTGGATACTATATTCTTTATTTAGAGGTCATGTATTTAATAACGTTTATTAAAGTATACCTCTAAATTCAAAACTAGATTGATCACATTATAACTTTTATATGTCTCTATAGAAATAAAACTACAATAGTTACATTTCCCTTGTAGGTCGACATTTAATCATGGTCAATCGTCGCACGAATCATTATTATATGTATTGAATACATTGATGAAAACCATAATGGGTATCTAATACCCAAAAAAATTGCATTTAGCAAAATAAATGTCGATCATATAGATATTATGGGTGAAAAAAATACACCCAATTTCTAATTTTTTAGAAAACTTGGGGCAGATTCTTTTCTTGTGTCCTACACTGTAAAATAGAATCGTCAAAAGTTGGGTTCGACACCTTGCTTGGGTTTTGACTTTACTATTCAAAATAGTCTTGCCTTTTTCCCTTGCCTTGTGTCAAAGTCGAGCCAACCTACTCTTGAACCTCGTCTTAACAATTAAGAATATAAACATCATTCTTAGTGCTCCCACTCACTTTCATGAATCTCTACTTAGACAAGTATATTGGAATTATTGTGAAGACTATTCTTCATTTCATTCATGGTTTTACCTTCAAAAGGATAAACTTTTCATGAAGTGACTACGGTATTTGGTTGTTCACGATTTCAAATAAATCGATTAACCTAGTCATCCCAACTGATTTGGCCTCTTTTGAGGTAAGCCTCGATAAGGAGCATTATGACGACATACCAAAATACAAATATTTTCTTTGGAGCAAAAATTTGATGTACCATTGTTATAAGAAGGCGTCACTAAATATTCAAAAACGCTTTTGACTAAGTGTGACTTATTCATTTACTCTTCATAAGAGACATTTGCAATGGTGAATATGAGGATCAAAAGATAAAATTCATTTTGTCTTTAGCTACGGTGGTTTAAACGGAGATCGCAATCAAAATGCTACCGTATAAAATAATGGAAACCTTTTCCACGATTGAACGGATTTACAAGTTCATAGAAGGATAAAATATTTGTCATTTGTCATATAAATATGAACGGAAAATAAACATTCATTACTTATATATAATTTACTTGTAAAACAATTTTAAACAAGTCACTCATATAATGACCCCTCACGAAATTACATAAGTGATTCTAAAACCCATCTTTAGACAAAAATAGTCATCGCATGCTACCTTTATCTAAAAATGGTAAGTCAATACTTGATTAATTCTACACTTAGAACTCTTGGTTGACGGATTTCAACTAAATCCATCTCCTAGTCCCAAGATAACGCTTATCTCGTTGAGTCCAATCCAATTTTGGCTTGTGATCGCATCACCCTACTTACCCGAGGTAAAAAGGGACCCACGAGCGTGGTAGCCCTAATGAACACGGGGTTCATAGGTGCTTCAATTGGTAAGGCTAAATCTCAATTTTTTTTTTAAGTTATGTGAGAGGTCTTGTCAATTTTGTTATTAATTCCCTATAAGCGAACTAAGTTGGTGAATTTTGAATAACTTTGAATTGACAATCGAGAATAAAGATGCATGTTGGCGATTTTGGCATGAGCGGAAAAATAAATCAAGCAAATAATAAATCCTAGTATGCCACCTAGCTAATCTAATTAACTAGTAGATTACAAAATCGGAAACCAACTCCTTGGCCCCTTGCCTCTTCATGGCACCGTCTTTTGGAACACCGACTTCGGGAATCTCCATCTTTATAATAATTAATTACAAAAAGATACAAATAAAATTCCTATTATACATTTGATCTAAAAATGAAATTAAATTATTACAAATGGCGATACGAGATCGCAAACAAAATTACAACCGAATCGGTATTCCCTTACATTACGGGTAATACTGATTAAAATAATCTAGGCCATACTAGGTACAACTTGCATTAAAAATTAAATAAATGACATTCAACAATGACAACATAAATAAAATGCTGTAAAAATCATACCAAAATCGCCCTTAATACTTATCATGCTCATTCTAGCTCGGTTTTATGGATTTTATTGATTTTTAACCATTAAAAATCACTAATCAACACTTAAATCGTATTTAAGCTCAAAATAATTATCTAAAATGATTTAGAACTCAAAATTAGTCCCCACTAACTTTGTTTGTTTTTAATTAGTTCGAATTGATCGTATTTGCTAAATATAGAGGTTTAATCATAACATTTATGAAATAAACCCAAAATAAAATATAAAAATCATAAAAATTTGAAACCAAAAATATTGTACAATCTGGAACATTTCCAAGAACTCTAAAACCTAGAAACATTTGCCCAAAAAATTTGAATAAATTTTATGAACAAATAACTTAATATTCAACGGTTTTCTCAAATAAAAACCATTAAATATAGTAAAATAGTGAAACAAATTATATAATTTCACCAAGATGATATAAATCAGATTATAAAATGTACCAAAAATTGTCAAGACCAGAAAAGGACGTTTCGATTTTATGATCATAATAATCTCACTTTATTGACTTTTATCTTATAAAACTCAATCATCATGAAAAACTTAATTAAAAGTCACGAAATTTTACATACAGTATGTACAACATGCATGTGAGATCATATCAAAATTTCATGGCCAGAATCATCATACAACTATTTTTAGTTAACTTTTAACATAAAATATGCATATTAACATGATTTAAAGGCCATAAATCAAAATAAATAGCACATTAATCCCTAAAATAATCAAATTTGACCACAACCATTTTGAGGTCAGTAGGTATGCATGCAAATCAAAAATTTTGTGCAAACCAATTTTTAACACAAATTTTCAATTTTACCTAAGTTATCGTATAACTCGATTTTAATGCTTAAAATCGACATGCATTTAACAATTGAGCTCTGATACCACATGTAAGTCCTAGACCTCTAATTAGACTCCTCTAATTAGTTCATTAAATTACATTAAAATAATGATTTAAGATCTAGTTATCATGCATGCAAATATAAAAGCATAAGTATAAAGATAAGATGAAATTTCCTTACATTGGAAAATTTCGGCAAAATGGGCACAATAAGAAACTCTTTTCTTATTGTTCTTGAGCATGAAAATAATGGATGATCCTCCATAAAACAACCTCCAAAGTAGAAGGCCTCCTTCTTGTTGCACCCAAGATTAAACCCAAAATAATCTTAACTTATTATTAACTAGATAATAAGCAAGACATAATACTACTAATATTGTTGTATTACTACACTAGTAATATGTAGAGAATATTAGTGTATAAGAGAGTTTAGAGAGAAGTTGAGTTTAGAAAGAGAAGTGGAAAAATAAGCAAAATGAAGTAGTGCAAAAATGAACAACTTTTGATCAATTTAAGGCCACTATGGCCGGCACATATGAGCACAAAGAGGGCTTCATTTTGCTCATTTTATTCTTTGTGTAAGATGGTAAAGTGTAGGTAATGTATTGATGATTAAAGCATGAAAGTCATGTCACAATCAAAATGGAGTATTGTGTAAGAAAAGAACAATAAGCATGCCCTTTGCACATGTATAAAAACCGGTGCACATATGTCCATTATGGACCATTTTGATTTTTGATATTTGTCCCACAAATACTTATTAAACATATGCTTAATTATCTTGTATAATTAAGTGTTAATTTGATCATATAACAATTATATGACTCAAATTAATAATCAATATACACTCAACTTTTAAGTGATGTTTAACCATTATATCAACATATAATGGGTCCCACAATGTCTAGTTAATTTATTTTACAACTCTTTGTAAATATAATTAACTAATTACCTCTACCTCAAAATATTTACATAACCTCAACTAATTTAATGAACTAACTATTAATCACTAAATTAAATCTTATTCAATCGTATTAAAATAAGACGTAAAATTTATTCAGTCAGTTATCGTATAATTGACTAATAAACTTAAGTGGAATGAGTTCCTAACTCAATTTCCAATAAACAACTCTCGTATATTCCAAATGAGTTCCTAAAGGGATCAGTTGATTACCGCCGTCATACGACAATAACGTCAAACTCTAGTCAGCCAAGCGTTACCGATTTACGTTAATCAACTGACGTGGAGTATCAAAATATACTAATCATGCCACGTATATTCCAAATGAGATTTATTATATAAATGCACTATTGTGGAGGACACTTACTCCAACATATCTCCCACTTGTCCGATACAAGTTGTGCATGTAGCAACATTATTGCGGAGGACTCCTCCTCCTACAATTTCTCCCACTTGTCTCGACAAGTTGTGTGCTACCGATTCTCTTGTCTCTTTTGCGTCACATCCTCCCACTCATTGCAAGGTGTCTTACAGGTCGCACTTGCAATTGAAATTATAAATAGAGTGGTTTCTCGATCTGGGAGAGTAACTGTCTGACCGGAAAATCTACCAGAGATCTCTTCCGAGCGTGGCCACGCATTTCCAGTTACTACTCCTCGAGTGGCCCGAAGATGTTAATACCCAACGTGGGTGGACAATTCCTGTTGACCCATCTTACACTGTATGATGCAGATCACCATTACCCAGAAGATGTCCATCGGCCTCCTTTCACGGCACGACCTAGGACAAAAACCAAAGTCAATCGGAAACTACACCGACTCAGTTAATGGCCGCCAGTCTAAAGAATCGACTCATAGAAATAAAATAGAAATCCCCGCCACGACCAGGCTTCAACAATTTTGACAAGGGACTCTATTATGGTCACTGCCCGACAGAGTGTCTCCACATTCTGTCTATGTAAACGACCAGTCATCTCCATGACCCCATGGTGCTTAATCAACCATCGGTCGACTTACAATCTAGTCACTTCGAGACGTCACCTCAAATGAGTGACTAGGGACAAAACACTAAGTTCATCCTGTTCACTTGAATTGGGTTCAACTTTTCTTTCAACCAATTCGGATGAACAAAGTATTAAAATTTAGTCAAACTAAATAAGGAGTTTTTAATGAAACTCTAACAATGAATGCGATTATCTAATATTTGGAAAAATTGATACGTTATCAATAATTTCATATCTCATAATCTCTAGCAATTCAGGTACATATTTCAATCCCATTTAAATGACATGACTATCATGTTCAGCCTGCAAAAGCATAGCTAATGGATTAGCAATACTTGCATCTCTCCCATCGTTCTGATCGCTATTTCTTTTTGTCTACGTAATCTCATATTACATAAAACTTTCTGA
>JAIUZE010007106.1:0-78940 GCA_022085475.1 Heliosperma pusillum | reverse complement strand
CCCCTAAGCAGAGATGGCTAGTACTTAAGCTGGCTCCCTTCCCAAAGCGGAACTCTTAGGACGCCATGCCCCGGCTTGGAGATAAGCCCCCCAGGCCGTGACACAAAAGCTATCAAGAAGTGAACTCCATATGCTCGTTAAAGATAGTACGGGCCTATCAATGTCATGGTCCAAGATACTCATTTAGAATTAGAATGGTCAAGACGCCATATACTCATAATTCTCTATGGGTACTTAGTCAACACGACACCAACCATATAATAAAACAGTCACGGAAAAAAAACATCCTATCATGTGACTAATTTCATATAAAGAATAACCAAATATCATATCGCCTCATATCTACTAAGGCTAATTCAATAATCAAATAAAACCTTACTTGAAGACAAATCCCCGACCCGAGTCCCGCGACGGGTCATCAGTCAAATCGGGGCTGACTAGATCTTAGTTTGTCCAAACCCGTGGGATCAAACCGGCTAGAAACAGAGTCTTTATCACATAGACATAAATTCAACATATTCATTACATGTTATTTTAATAAAACTTCTAACATGTGAATTATTAAATCTTACGTAAAACCCCGCTTGACTTAAAGGATATCAAAATAAACTACGATCTCGTCTTATAATTTCTAACATGTGAGAAATAATAATTTTATGAAAAACCCTTTTAATTAAATATTTTACTTATTAATATTTCTCACTTGCTAATTATTACAAAACACGATAAAAATGACGATAACTCAAAAACCGTCACAAGTCCCAAAGTGGGACCCACGGGCTGAGTTGGGCCGGACCCCACATGGGCCTAGATGGGCCCCACGGGCCTGTTTTGCTCAAAATGGCTGTTTTGCTTTAATTTTTTCTAAAACCGATTTCTAATATTTTCCCGCATGCTTAACATAATTAAAACCCGTCAACACAACAATTAAACAATCAAACATCGACACAACCCAAAGACCAAAACCCGGACCCACCATGGACCAACCCAGACCGGGTCTGAACCGTCCTGGACCGGTCTGGTTGGTCCGGTTCTAGCCATCCTCCACGGTTCACACCACAAACCACCCAAATTAATTCCAACTTGCTTTAATTATCAAACTACCATTTTTAACAACTAATCTAACCATCATCATACAAAAATCATTATTATGAATACTCATTAAAATTCATCAAGAACACTAACTTATTAAAAATTTCCTAGACAACATAAAAAAATCATAACTTAATAAAAATCATCAAAATTTATCAAGAACATTAAAACAACATAAAAATTCCATACAACATAAAAATCATCAAGAACACTAAAACAACATAAAAATTCCATACAACATAAAAATCATCAAGAACACTAAAAACAACATAAAAATCATAACTTAATAAAAATCATCAAAATTCATCAAGAACACTAAACCTTTTAAAATTTCCTCAACAACATAAAAATCATTACTTATGGAAAAATCATCAAAATTCATAAAACATAATAATAACACTCCTTAGCATATTACTAACTAAAAATCCATAAATCATAAAAATATGAACCAAAAATAAAGATGAGCCAAAATCAAAAGAAACAAAACTAAAGGCTATGTTACTAATTAAAATCATAAATACCATAACATGAGCCAAAACTAAAGACTATGTGACATTAATTCGTCGAGTAAAACGGAATTGTTACCTTAGCTAGCCAAAACAATTAGCACCAAAAGAATAAGAAATATATATAATAAGAAACCCTTCTCCTAATCTTCACCCAAAATATACGAGTCTCCAAACTCGTCTTCAAAATCTTCCCCTATAAAAATATGACAAGAAAAACATTATTAGCACATAAACTAAATTTCTCATAATTAAAGTGTTGAAAACGATCTTGACGGAATTGAAATTAAACCGTACGTGAAGATGGAGAGCGAAGAGGAGAGTCTAGAAATATAAATTAGGAAGGATTTAATTAAGAAATGAAGATTTTATGAAGGTTTTTCTCAAGAACGATGAAGAACATTTGATGAACGACGAAGAACACGAAGAACGATTAAAGAAAGTGATATTTTGATCTTAATTTGATTTGTTGAAAGATGAAAAGTTGTTGGTGAGTAATATGGGTGGTGTGTGCCGTGTAATTATAGGCAAAATAAGATGTCGGGTTTTGAAATTGTTGTTACGTAATTGACTCGCGTTTAATAATTATTTTACGGTAAACGATTTAATATAATTAACGATAAAGTTAATTACACCAAATATCAAGATATTATGATATTGTAATGAAAAGTAATTAAAATATCAAGGCCTAAGAGAGGACTAAAGTAGACGTGTGAAATGGTGACTTCCGGTCTGATTTCGAGCGTTTTGCGTAATTTTCGTTAATTGATCGATAAAGTAACTAGTTATCTAGATATTATGATATATTAATCAAAAGTAATGAAAATATCAAGGTCTATTAGTGGGTAGGAGAGCCGTGTGGAACAAGGTGATATCGGGTCTGATTTTTCTCGATTTGCGTAATCTCCGTTGACGGATCGATACAGTAACAAATATCTAAGATATTTGTATTAGTTTAATCAAAAGAATTAAATATCTCAAGTGAGTGGAAAACGATGACATGGGCGCGTGACTCATGCCAAAGTCGAGTTTCGATTTTGTTGCGCGTTTTACGATGAGTCGGGAATAGTTAAATGACGTTCGGTTAAAACCGTAAACGTTATTCTTTAAATTCCGAATAAATTCAAAATAATTATAGTAAATTATGATAAATCTTAATAAATCTAAATAAAAATAAATCAAAAATATTATTTTTTTAAATAAAATTTCGGTCTTCAAACTTATGAAGCGAGTCGGGAAAAAGTCAACGGAAGTCAAAGTCGACTTAAAATTCGAGAAAAGTAAAAAATGACTTAAAGGTCAAGAAAAGTTTATGACGACTTAAAGGTCAAGAAAAGTCAATGACGACATTAAAAAGTCAAGAAAAAGTCAAAGACGACTTAAAAGTCAAGAAAAGTCAAAGATGAATAAAAACGGGATTTTCATGAAATCTCTCAGAAATTCCAAATACGAACGCGGAATTTCAAAATACGACTCTGAACAAAAATTTCTATTTTAAAAACTTAAGTTCTACTGAAAAGTGTTAGTAAATATTTTTACTAGAAAAATAGGGTACTTTTCGGGTTGTTACAAGGTTAGCCAAGGAGGAGATTTGGAGAAGAGTGGTTCGGAGATGCGTGAGGGCATGCACACTATTCATGATGCGACGGAGGCTCTTTCTTTGAAGGTTCGGAACTTCGATGTATGCCTCACCGCCCAAGCTAATCATGTGTCGACGTGCCTTGATCGTCTTTCTACTCTTGAGTACCGCACCCGACCCGGTTACATTGACCCCAACATCATTCGCCAACCCAAAATGCCTTGATCTTCTTATCTTAGCTTGTTTGTTTCTTAAACTACTAATCCATTCGGCCCATTTTGGCTTTTTATACTCTATCCATTCGGCCTAATTGGACCTATTTTATAGTTTTGATAATGACATGTGTTTACGAGATAATGTGCTTTACTCGAAATATCATATGCGTGTAATTGTGTGCTTTAGTCTTATTATAGCTAGCAACAATTATGAGAAGAAAGATCAAAGTTAGGCATAACTTTGATAAAATCTGTGAGACAAAGTTATAACAACTTCAGGAATAACTTTGGAAGTGTACATGGAAGTTATAGCTACCCAGTCATAACTTTAAAGAAAATCGCTTCAAGCAAGATCTACCTAAAACAACACAAGACTCGAGATGGAGGGTCTTTGTGATCAAGATGAAGAGATGATCCGTATACTGAAGATCTTTTTGAAGATTAGATAGTATAGGTCGTCATTCGGTAACTATTTCATTCGAGAGATTTTATGTTCAAAGTTATAGCTTTAGCCTATGACTTTGGATGATAAATGTTGATGCATGATTTTGGAAATAAAATATTTTAAATGTTTTCAAAAGTGAAAGAGTACTTTTATATTTATCAAAAGTTTTAATAGAGAATATATTTATGAGATTCTATTGGTTAGTAATACAACTTATGGGTTGTCATGCTACCTAGGGTTTCTAATATATTCTATCTCAATTTGTTGTTAACCTAATAAGCCCACTTAGGGTTTGAGCCACCTAGGGTTTCGTGTAAACCAAGGGATTGTGCCACCTAGGGTTGCGTGCCTCCTAGGGTTTCGTGTAGCTGGGGGAATTCGGCCTATCTAGGTTATTTTGCCTTGTTTACCTTAACCTAGGATTCTATTATATCTTTACAACAATATCTTGAGATATTAAAGATAAATATATTTCTATAAGATAAACCAAATAATATTTTGAGATAAAGATATTTCTAAAAGATAAGCAAATATTATTTTATGGTATTAAAGATAAATATCTTTCTTAAATATTATGCTAGGGTTTTAGATCTACTATGCTTCTATTACTATAAATACTCCTTCACATCACAATTGTGAAATACACGAAATAGACACGAAATCACACGAACAACACGTTACATACTTACTTGTGATTATTTTCCAAAATCGTTTTAAAGGAAACCTTTGAGCAAAATATTTATTATTTTTAGAGTTTGTTTTTCCAAAGAGTCGTGCATCAATTATTATCAATCGCTTGAGTGAAATACGTTATTGGATAATAGTACATCATTATAAGCTTACAATTCTTTAACGGAAATCTGTGTGAGTTATATTGTACTTTCTTATTAGCGTAAGATAGTATAGAGTATTTAGCGATACTCACCTTAAGTTATAATCATAGTGTTGATTATACGAGTGGGTTGATAATTTTTGTAATCCGTAGAAACGTACTAAGAATTATTAATCGAGAATAGTGGACGTAGGTTTCAACGTGTCAAACTGAACCACTTCAAAAATCTGTGTGCCTCTCTCTACTCTGTTTACTTTTCGTTATTTCGTTACTTGCGCTTACTTTTATTAATTAATTAGTTGATTACATATCATATAAATAATTAATTACATATCATATAAATCGAAAAAGTGGGGCTAGTTTTTTAATACTCAATTCACCCCCCTCTTTTGTATTCGATCAATAGACTCTACAATTTATATAACTATTACTATGTACCCAGTTTATCTAAGAACGTTATTTCTGTTTCCCTGCTTGATAAAGACGATTTTTCATTTTCAATAAAGGACAATAGCTGTATTTTCTCTTTGAATGGAATGATTTATGGCAAAGCAGTTTTCATGAATGGCATTTATATCTTAGATCAAACCACAGACATATTACACGTGAATAATAAGAAAGTAAAGGTTGGTGACAAAGATCAAACTTATCTATGGCACTGTCGTATGGGACACATAAATGAAAAACGTGTAAAGAAGCTCATTGAGAATGGGACTATCTCCCCATTTGATTACGAATCATTTGGCACGTGTGAATCATGTCTTATCGGCAAAAGGACTCGAATTTCCTTCAAAGGTGCTGGAATGCGTGCTAATGACCTATTAGGACTCATACATACTGATCTATGTGGACCTATGTCAATCAACGCAAGAGACGGCTATAGATATTTTATCACTTTCACGGATGATTTGAGTAGATACGGATATGTCTACTTAATGAAGCATAAAAGTGAGTCCTTTGAAAAGTTCAAGGAATTTCAGAATAAGGTTGAGAACCAACTGGAAAGAAAGGTTAAAACACTTCGATCAGATCGTGGTGGCGAATATCTTTCAAATGAGTTTGATCAACACCTTAAAGACTGTGGCATAGTATTACAGTTAACTCCACCTGGAACACCTCAATTAAATGGTGTGTCCGAACAGAGAAATCGAACATTACTTGATATGGTTCGATCCATGATGAGTCACACGGTTGTACTTGATTCACTATGGGGTTTTGCTCTTTTGTCAGCTGCTCTTTTACTTAACCGAAGTCCGTCAAAAGCTGTAGACAAGACTCCATATGAGATATGGAAGGGAACGGTCCCTAACTTGTCCTTTATTCGGGTTTTGGGCTGCGAGGCTTATGTCAAATGGAGACACGAGGATTAGCTCGGCCCGCGATCGGTCAAGACATACTTTATTGGTTATCCAAAAGGAATGTTTGGTCATTACTTCTATTTGCCTACCGAACATCGAGTTTTTGTTACGGCTAGTGTGAAATTCTTAGAGAAAGAGTTTCTCGAGAACAAGTCAAGTAATAGAACCTTCGATCTGTCGGAGATTCAAGAACCAACAACCGAGAAACCGATGGAGGAAGTTGTTCCTTCTACTTCTGCTACGGTTAATATTCCTCAGGAACCTAGGAGGTCGGGTAGAGTCTCCATTCCTCCAGACAGATACATTGGTATGGTCGAGGAGAATGATAGAGATGACATTTTTCTCCTAGAGAGTAACGAACCCGCTACCTATAAAGGTGCCATGACCTGTTCCGATTCTAAGCTATGGCTTGAAGCCATGCAATCCGAGATGGACTCCATGTATGAGAATGACGTATGGGATTTGGTTGATTTGCCTGATAAGGAACGACCTCTTCAGTGCAAATGGCTTTATAAGATAAAGCATTCAGTAGAAGGACAACCAGACACCTATAAGGCACGACTAGTGGCAAAAGGTTTGACTCAAGTGCAGGAATTGCATTATGATGAAATCTTTGCACCCGTAGTTATGCTGCGTTCCATTCGGATAATCTTAGCAATTGCCGCTTTTCATGACTATGAAATTTGGCAGATGTGAAAACCGCCTTCTTAAACGGTTATTTGGAGGAGGAATTGTACATGGTACAACCCGAAGGTTTCATTGAACATAAAAATCCTAAGAAAGTGTGCAGGCTTAAGCGTTCCATTTATGGACTTAAGCAAGCTTCTCGGAGTTGGAATCATCGTTTCGACCAGGTGATAAAAGAGAATGGTTTCACTCGATCGGTCGAGGAACCATGCTTGTATGTCAAGTCTAGCGGGAGTAAGATTGTCTTCTTGATATTGTATGTCGATGACATACTCTTGATTGGGAATGACACTCCTCTCTTATCTTCGGTAAAAGTATGGTTACAGAACCATCTCCAGATGAAAGATCTGGGTGAGGCACAATGCATATTGGGGATCCGTATCTATAGAGATAGATCACGACGGATGTTATCACTCAGTCAGGAGTCTTATATAGATAAGATTCTTGAAAGGTTCAGCATGACCAACTCCAAGAAGGGGTACATTCTAATGACTTCTGGGATGCATTTGAATAAAACTCAGGCACCCAAGACATCGGAAGAGGTCGAGCGCATGAGTCGTGTTCCTTATGCATCAGCCATAGGATCGATCATGTATGCCATGATATGCACACGTCTAGACGTGGTATATGCATTGAGTATGACGAGTCGGTACCAAGGCAATCCAGGTGAAACACACTGGATGGCTGTTAAAAATATCCTTAAGTACTTACGAAGGTCTAAGGATTGGGTATTGACTTATGGAGGAGATACTAAGCTATGCGCAATCGGTTACGCGGATGCTAGCTTCCAAACGGATTGAGATGACTCGAAATCTCAGTCTGGATTCGTCTTTACTCTTAATGGCGCTGCGGTCAGTTGGAAAAGTTCCAAACAAAGTTTTATAGCAGATTCTACAACTGAGTCCGAGTACTATGCCGCTTCGGAAGCTGCAAAGGAAGCTATATGGATGCGTCAGTTCTTACAAGGACTAAGCATAGTTCCTAGTTTGAATGACCCAATAACCATCTATTGTAATAATAGAGGTGCCATCTTCCAAGCTAAGGAGCCTAAGTCTAGACATGTATTTCGGAAGGCTCACATGATCCGAGATTACGTGGAGCAAAAGGAGATAGTGATAGACAAGATTTCTTCGGATGACAACATCGCGGACCCTCTCACTAAACCGTTAAAATATGATAAGCATGAAGGGCACATTATTTCCATGAGAATTAAACGTGTTCCTGAGTTGTAGTAGCTGTTTATATGGATTAGATAAATGTCTCTTTTTCATATACTATTCATAACATCATCGTATTGTTTCATATTTTGTTTTTCATGTGGATTGTACGACAACATTGAACGCCACAAAGTGAACTGAATTACATTATATTGGTTTTGGTCCGTTTATCGATAACGGCTGGCTTGCTAGAAGTTTGACGTTATCGTCATTTAAATGGGCGGTGATCAACTGTTCCCTAAAAGTTCCACACCTAAAGGATGTGTTTTAGAGCTATGATTTATCTGAAAAATATAATCACCTATTGATGGCCTTATATGCCTAAAAGGTTGTCGATGTTCTGAACTAAAGGGTTAGTCAATGTAATGATGATACGATTATTTAATACGATTAAATAATACTGGCTGAGACGAATTAAATGTTAATTCGTAATTGAATATAAACTGTTATATCTAATTAATGTATATAATGTAATTATTTAATACGATTAAATAATGTAAGCTTAAACGAATTAAATGTTAATTCGTAATTAAATATAAACTGTTATATTAAATTACCAAATTATAAATATACGATATTTATAATTGACGTATATATTACACGATATTGTCATAATAAATGATGTCAGACCGGTATTACTAAATCGACTACAAAATGTTGTATGGACTTATTAATATGTGACAAATGACAATAATAATACATACACATATTATACATTAAATAAATAAACGAGGGAAGACTCCTATCTTAACTCCACTTCCTAAAACAAGTAGAAGAAAAAGAGGGAAGACTCCTCCCTCTACTCTACTACTACTTGGACGGTCCAAATAGGAGAGGAGGAGAGTTTTATATAAACTCTTCTTCTCTACTTTCTTATTATCACAATTACAATATGTAACAACCCGAAAAGTACCCAATTTTTCTAGTAAAATTTCTTAAGTATACTTTTCAGCAAGGTTAAGTTTTTAAAATAGAATTTATTGTTTCGAGTCGTATTTTGAAATTCCGCGTTCGTATTTGGAATTTCTGAGAGATTTCATCAAAATCACGTTTTTAGTCATCTTTGACTTTTCTTGACTTTTAAGTCGTCTTTGACTTTTTCTTGACTTTTTAAAGTCGTCATTGACTTTTCTTGACTTTTAAGTCGTCATAAACTTTTCTTAACTTTTAAGTCATCTTTGACTTTTCTTGATTTTTAAGTCAACTTTGACTTTCGTTGACTTTTTCCGACTCGCCTTGTAATTTTGAAGACCGAAAATTTATTTAAAAAAATAATATTTTTAATTTATTTTTATTTAGATTTATTAGAATTTATGATAATTTAATAAAATTATTTTGAATTTATTCGGAATTTATAATAAGGTTTTACGGTTTAAACCCGGGAATCATTTAACTATTCCCGACTCATCGTAAATCCCGAAACAAACTCGAAACTCGACTTTGGCACGAGTCACACGCCCATGTCATCGTTTTCCACTCACTTGAGATATTTTAATTGTTTCGATTAAACTAATACAAATATCTAAGATATTTTTTACTTTATCGATCCGTCAGTTTAAATTACGCAAATCGAGAAAAATCAGACCCGGTTCCTACCTATTCCACACGGCTCTTCCATCTCTTTTTGACCTTGATATTTTCTTTCTTTTCATTATAATAACATAATATCTAATTAATATCTAGATATTTCATTAAACAATTATAAAACCCGAGTCAATTCCGTAACAACAATTTCAAAATCCGTCTCCATATTTCCTCTATAATACACGGCTCCCTCACCCTCCATTACTCACTAACAACTTTTCATTTTACAACAAATCAACTTAAGATCAAATTGATCGTTCTTCATCGTTCTTGAACGTTCTTGAGCGTTCTTCATTTGTTCTTCGTCGTTCTTGAGCAAAATCGTCATAAAACCTTCATTTCTTAATTAAATCCGTCCTAACTTATATTTCTAGAATCTCCTCTTCGCTCTCCATCTTCTAGTACGGTTTATTTTCAATTCCGTCAAAATCGTTTTCAAATTTAATTATGGAAAATCAAGTTTTAATTCTAATAAGGTTTTTCTTGTCATTTCTTATAGGGGAAGATTTTGAAGACGAGTTTGGTGACTCGTATATTTTAGGAGAAGATTAGAAGACGGGTTTCTTATTTTTCTTTACTTCTTATTTTGGTGCTAATTGATTTTACTAGCTAAGGTAACGATTCCGAGTTACTCGACGAATATATGTTACATAGCCTTTGTTTATTTTGTTTTTGGTTCATCTTTTGTTTTGTTTAGTGTTCTTGACATATTTGATGATTGTTCAAAATCATGATTTTTGTATGCATGATGGATGAATTGGATGTTTAAAATGGATGTTGTTAATTAAAAGCATGTTGGAAATAATTTGGTGTTTGTGGTGGGGGAAAACCGTGTAGGGTGGCTGTTTTGGGGCTGGAAACCGGTCCAAACCAGGCCGGTCCAGGCCGGTTCAGACCCGGTCTGGGTTGGTCCATGGTGGGTCCGGGTTTGGGTCTTTGGGTTGTGTCGATGTTTAATTGTTATGTTGTTGTTTTGACGGGTTTTAATTACGTTAAAGCATGCGGGAAATATTAGGAAACGGTTTTTAGTTAAGTTGATAAAAAGCCAAAACAGCCCATAACAGGCCGTGGGGCCCAGTCCAGGCCGTGTCAAGTTGGCCCAAAATCAGCCCGTGGGTCCCACTTTGGGACTTGTGACGGTTTTTGAGTTTAGTGTTAATTTATCGTGTTTTGTAATATTTAGCAAGTGGGAAATATTAATAAGTAAAATATTTAATTTAAAAAGGTTTTTCATAAAGTTATTATTTCTCACATGTTAGAAATTATAATACGAGATCGTAGTTTAAATTTATATCCTTTAAGTCAAGCGGGTTTAGTAAAATTTAATAATTCACATGTTAGAAGTTTTAATAATATAACATGTAATGAATATGTTGATTTTATGTCTATGTGATAAAGACTCTGTTTCTAGCCGGTTTGACCAAACGGGTTTGGTCAAACTAAGATCTAGTCAGCCCCGTTTTGACTGATGACCCGTCGCGGGACTCGGGTCGGGGATTGGTCTTCAAGTAAGGTGGTATTTAATTATTGAATTAAGCCTTAGTAGAATATGAGGGCGATATGATATTTGAATATGATTTAAGGTAATTAGTCACATGATAGGATGTTTTTTTCCGTGACTGTTTTATTATATGGTTGGTGTCGTGTTGACTAAGTACCCATAGAGAATTATGAGTATATGGCGTCTTGACCATGCTAATTCTAAATGAGTAGCTTGGACCACGACATTGATAGGTCCGTACTGTCTTTAACGAGTATATAGTTCATGGTTAATAGCTTTTGTGTCCCGGCTTGGTGGTTTTATATCCAAGTCGGGGGCATGGCATCCTAAGAGTTCCGCTTTGGGAAGGGAGCCAGCTTAAGTACTAGCCATCTCTGCTTAGGGGGCGCCTAGTAGAATTATTCTCATAGACGGTTATGTCATGGGACGGGGAACGAAATAGCTGTTGTCGCTAGGTCTGATCAGTCTAGGACTAGGATGTTTTCCTACCTTGTGGTATAGCCTCGAGTTACAGAAGTCGACTATTGACGGTACTAAGAACTTATGCCTGTTTGTAGAAGTATTAGTCTTTCATGTTTGTATGATTCTTTGAGTTTTAGAAGGTGAGATGCAAGCCGGCTAAGATTGATAGAGTTTGGATTACCGATTGTTAACTGATTCACATGATTACGTGTTGATTAGGGTTTGAGTGTATCATCGCCATGTTTCTGAGAGAAACCTCTGAGCTAGCATACCAGCTTCCCTACCTCGAGTTATAGTTTATTATCGGTTTCACATGATAGCTTTCACATGCTAGGTTATTTGTTAGTTATATGTTTCATAACATGAAAAGCATATCATATATGTTAAGGTTTTGTATTTTCCATATACATTGCTTTTATGTTATTCATGTTTTATTAAACTCGACATTTCGTGGCTGGGAGAACTCGGAGTTACTCCCCACTGACTGTGGCTTCCGTGTTTATATTTAATGCGGTTGGCAGGTTTGTGATGCATACATTGGGTACATTGACGAGCTAGCGAGCGAAGTATTTACCTTGGACCTATATTCGGTTCTTAGATTGTATATTATTATACACTCTTTTATTTCCGTATTTATACGGGAGATATGTCTCCCGTTTCAGATAATTCTTATGTATAATATTATTTTCCTTTTGTTATGAACCTTTTTTTAAAGACACCTTCGTTATGATGAATATATTTAATAGTAGGTTCCGGTTTTAAAATTTACCGATTTTCACTAAAGTGAACCTATTAGAAACGTATTCTCATCTTTTATTTATTTAAATTAATTTTTATCTTTCCGCAAATTTGAGGGTGTCACAGATTAAATCTATCATATTGAGGTTAATTAAATTGCCCATATTTGCTGCCACCAAGAGGCATAGCATGTTGACGTACTTATATATGGTCACATTGAGGATCCATGTTATGGGATTCTACCATGTTGAGGTACTTATATGTGCTCATATTAAGTTTCCATGTTATGTGATTCTATCATGTTGATGTACTGAAATGTGGTCATAATATTTGATGTCATGTTATGTATTCTCTTGAAGAGGCACCTTTATGAGGTCTTGTTACTCAATGAGGTTATTTGCTTGCTGAGAGTAACTATTAAACAAACATCATAACATGTCATTCATTGCATACATAGTTCATGTTCAAAAACAAGAAATACAACTTGATGGTTTGATGTTTGAGGTGATAAACTATCATAGTCATATGAAACATTTTGATAGTTTATCAATCAAACAACAACAAAGGTATTCAAAAAGGAACTTGGATTCCTAGGTCTAACATGAGTTGATCTAATTCACCTAGTAAACCACATGTAATTAAAAACTGAATGCATTCCTTAACCAGTTCTTCATCAACTTGCAAATCTCTAGGTAGTGTCCCTTGTCTTCTTTGTGCATCTTTGGCCAAGTGTGGTAGTGGGTAGTCATTGTGCCCTTTTTTTCATTATTTATACCATACATGCTTGCAAGCTAAGCCACACATTGTCTAAAGTTTCTACTGTTTCTGCATCATATGTTTCTGTTACATTCTTCACTAGCTCTTCAACTGTTTTGGCTGGAAATTCATCTTGCAACAGTTGTATAGACTAAAAAACCCTAAATCTAAGATATTTAAATCAGGAGAGTTGGGTGGTTGTTGTGTTAACTTGATATTGAACCCATTTGATGTGGCGGATTATATGAATTCTTTATCTCTCCCACTTATATGAGGCTTAGCATTATCTTGTTGAATGGTAATGTTCTTTGATGAAGATTCTGGCCATTTATCTTTAATGGCTTGTATCAAAAGGTTGATCAATGTTTCTTTTGTGACTTTCTTTGTGATGGATTCAATTGGTTTAGTGACTATGGTACCAGCCACTCTATTCTTACTTCTCCTTTTGGCTGGTTCTTGGTAAGTAAATGGTCATATGCCAAGTTTCCCATAAAAAAAACCTCTCCATTATCCTTATACGTGGGTCTTGAAACTGCAGCCATCAACATGATTTTGGTGATGTATCTCGTGCTCTTACAACTTCTATATGGAAGTGGTTAGTTCTCACCAATGTAATATTTGCATTTTGGGTTTGTCATGTAAAACCACTTTTCATTTATATGAATAATGTTGCTCATATCCTTGAACATGACACATCTTAACAGCCTATTGAAAACCAACTTACCCATAACAAAATGCAACCTAATGTGTTTGTGGTCTTCACTCAATGCTGGATGTATTGAATTTGTGTGAGATTTAATGAGTCCTTGTTTAACCCACCTATGGTAGGTAGATGGTGAATGTCCAATTGCCTTCCCCAACCTCTTCAACGTTGTTCTCTTTGCAACATCAAGTGCCATTATGGCCTCAACTGGACAAGGTGTCCTTTCTTTCCCCTTCTTCCCTTTTAATTTTGCTTCTTACATTGATAGGCACCACATTTTGCCTCTGTTTTTTTGCTGCTGTCCAAATGGTATAAATACATTTTCTTGTGACATTGAAAGTGTTTGCTACCTCATTCATCTTACCGTGTTTTGGTTTTCCATTTTTGCAGCTCTCAAACAACATGCACACAACCTTATGCCGCTGATCGTGAGTCAAGTTCGGTTTTTTAATTGTGTAATTTTTTGTTTTGTGTAAGACAAAAGAAGAGGAGAAAAGTCTGTGAATTTATAAATGGTTGTGTAATTTATTTAGGCTGTTTAATTTATTTATGCTAGTGATTTCATGTTGTTGAATTGATGTTATTTGGTGGGAAATTCAAACGTTTGCATTTTTCCACCTTTATTTCTAAAAACCGTGTACAGTTTATGGTGGGAAGGTTAAACCTTAACCCACCTTTTAAAACAATTTATTTGCTAATTATACACACAACTTGCATCTTAATCTCCTCTTCTTGGTTTCTGAGCAAAAATTAAATGGGTACATCATATGAGAATAAAGGAAGTATTAAATTATGTATATGTTGAGTGACTGTGTCTTGGAATTTTTGTGTAACCCTACAGTGATTTATTTGATATCTACAACAAATGGCGAGTAGTTGACTAGCAAGTATTGATGATATGATGAGGACTCATGACTATGACGTTGGGGTGCAGGAGTATGTAATACTCCGTATTTTTGAGTACTTGGCACTCGGCCGAGTAAACATTACTCGACCGAGTGGATTGTATACTCGACCGAGTGGATTGTATACTCCGCCGAGTATAGTGTATCCGGCCGAGTAGTTTGGTCTGTCGTTTGAACAATGTTCTGTTCTTGGGTACTCGACCGAGTGTAGTAAGTACTCGACCCGAGTAAGTCGTACTCGACCGAGTACAACGGTCTACGAGAATAATTCGGATTGTTTGATTAAGGATTAATAAAGGGAGTTACGTTCATAATTACAGTTTACGTTTTTCACAAAAACCTATTTCTCTCAAAAACTCTCTCAAACTCCTAAAGACATTCCTAATCATTTCGTGCAGGAGCAGATCTCTTATTCCTTTGTTGATTGTTTTGGTAAGTAGTTCTACTATGTGACTTTGTATGAATAATTGTAAACCCTAATTGAATTGGGGGAAAGATAATATGATTAGTATTAATTATATATAATTCTTGTATGATTAGGGGGAGACTTTGTAGAAAAGGAATTCTGAGTGATTGCTTGTCTTCTTGCGGAATTTGCTAATAAGGTAGGGTTTCCCTACTCGGTAAAATTATGCTAATTGATGTGATAAGATGTATTGTATATGTTATTTCATTGATTGATGATGATGGTGATGGAGTTCGATATTGAAGTTTGGGTTGTTACTATGGTTACTATGTTGTTGATCCGTCGGGAGACAGTTTCACACCCCAGGTTCGCCTCTCGTAGTTCTCCCGCTAAGAGGGGGATGTGCACATTAATTTTCCAGGTACTCTCGTTGCGGTGAGAGGGGATTTCGACACTTATGGCTGCGGTCTAGGGTCAATTGGTGGTTTTGCAGGTCGGGGATGGTAACCTGATGTTGTTGAGGTGACCATTGCGATGACCCTCCGGTTTCTCTTTCTTTGTGTTTGTCTTGTACATTGGTCGTTATATATTGTTAATGACCCCGTTAATATTTTCCAAAAATGCTATGATCCATTGGAGAATGGTGAGCAGGTGATCAGCAGGTAACTCGTTGAGCTGCGCTGGGATGTTGATAGGATCACCACTATCGAGTCATAGCTTCCGCTGAGTCTATTAGAGTTTAGACTTTACTTTACTTCATCATTATTTTAGCATTTGGATTGTTTGTCTAGACGGTATGCCGTCTAGTTTGTAATTATGTAATTTGAGTTTAAACTATTGGATTTAAATAAAGTATTATTTCTTTATTGTGAGTTTTGATATATATTATCTCGGGCAACCGAGATGGTAGCATCCCCATGTGCTAAGGAGGTCTTGTAAGGCTCTTTGGTTTATGGGGGTGTTACTGTAACAACCCGAAAAGTACCCAATTTGCTTAAGCAATAGCTTATGGATACTTTTCAGTAGAACTTAAGTTTTTAATATAGGAATTTTTGTTCCGAGTCTTATTTTGAAATTCCGCGTTCGTATTTAGAACTTTTGAGTGATTTCATGAAAAGACCGTTTTTGGTCATCTTTGACTTTTCTTGACTTTTAAACCGTCTTTGACTTTTTCTTGACTTTTTAAAGTCGTCATTGACTTTTTATTGATTTTTAAGTCGTCTTAAACTTTTCTGGACTTTTAAGTCATTTTTGACTTTTCTCGACTTTTTAGTCGATTGTGACTTCCGTTGACTTTTCCCGACTCGGCTTGCGATTTTGAAGACCGAAATTTTATTTAAAAAAATTATATTTTTGATTTATTTTTATTTAGATTTATAAAGATTTATCATAATTTAATATAATTATTTTGAATTTATTTGGAATTTAAAGAATAACTTTTACGGTTTTTAACCAATCGTCATTTAACTATTCCCGACGCATCGTAAAGCGCGCAACAAAATCGAAACTCGACTTTGGCATGAGTCACGCGGCCATGTCATCGTTTTCCACTCACGATTGGATATTTTAATCGATTCGATTAAAATAATACAAATATCTTAGATATTTGTTACTTTATCGATCCGTCAACGGAGATTACGCAAATCGAGCAAAAACAGACCCGAATCACCTCAAACCACACGGCTCCTTAAAGTCCTCTAATAGCCTTGATATTTTGATTTCTTTTGATTACAATATCATAATATCTAGATCACTATTCGCTTTATCGATCAATTAACGAAAATTACGCAAAACGCTCGAAATCAGACCCGTTTTCTCACCATTCCCCACGGCTCAAAAGTCCTCTAATAGGACTTGATATTTCATTACTTTTGAATACAATATCTTAATATCTAGATATTTGGTGTAATTAACTTTATCGTTAATTATATTTAATCGTTTACCGTAAAACAATTATTAAGCGCGAGTCAATTACGGAACAACAATTTCAAAACTCGACACCTTTATGTGTCTATAAACACACGGCACACACCCACCCAATATGACTCACAAACAACTTTTCATTTTACAACAAATCAAAATAAGATCAAAACCTCACTTTATTTAATCGTTCTTCGCGTTCTTCATCGTTCATCTTTAGTTCTTCATCGTTCTTGAGCAAAACATCCATAAATTCTTCATTTCTTAATTAAATCCTTCTTAATTTATATTTCTAGGATCTCCTCTTCGCTCCCCATCTTCACGTATGTTTTATTTTCAATTCCGTCAAGATCGTTTTCAACATTTAATTATGGAAAATTAAGTTTAAGTTCTAATAATTGTTTTCTTGTTATTTCTTATAGGGGAAGAGTTTGAAGACGAATTTGGGGACTCTTATATTTTGGGTGAAGACTAGTAGAAGGGTTTTCTTATTTATTACTTCTTATTTTGGTGCTAATTGTCTTGCTTAGCTAAGGTAACAATTCCGTTTTACTCGACGAATTAATGTCACATAGCGTTTAGTTTATGTTCATATTATGGTTATTTAGGATTTGAGTTAGTAATATAGCCTTTAGTTTTATTTATTTGGATTTTGGTTCATATTTATTTTTGGTTCATGTTTTTATGGTTTAAGGATTTTTAGTTAGTAATATGTTAAGTAGTGGTTATTATGTTGTTTTATGATTCTTGATGATTTTTATGTTTTATGGAATTATTATGTGGTTTTATGATTCTTGATGATTTTTATGTTTTATGAAATGTTTATGATGATTTATGGTTCTTGATGATTTTTAAGTTGTAGGAAATTTTTATGTTGATTTAATGTTCTTGAAGAATTTTTATGATTCTTACTAAGTTATGATTTTTAAGTTGTTTAGGAAATTTTAACAAGTTTAATGTTCTTGATGAATTTTGATGATTTTTAATAAGTTATGATTTTGTAAGGAGGTTTGTTAAAATGGTTGTTTGATGATTAAAAACATGTTGGAATTGATTTGATGTTGTTTATGGGTGAACCGTGAAAGAGGGACTGAACCGGGCCAAACCAGGCCGGTCCAGGCCGGTTCAGGCCGGTCTGGGTTGGTCCATGGTGGGTCCGGGTTTTGGTCTTTGGGTTGTGTCGATGTTTGATTGGTTGGTTGTTGTTTTGACGGGTTTTAATTATGATAAGCATGCGGGAAATAATTAGAAGCGGTTTTTATTAAAAATTGGCAAAACAGCCCATGGAGCCCAAATCAGGCCGTGAGGCCCAAATCAGGCCCATGTGGGTCCGGTCCAACTCAGCCCGTGGGTCCCACTTTGGGACTTGTGACGGTTTTTGAGTTATCGTCATTTTATCTTGTTTTGTAATATTTAGCAAGCGGGAAATATTAATAAGTAAAATATTTAATTAAAAAGGTCTTCCATAAAATTAATATTTCTCACATGTTAGAAATTATAATACGAGTTTATAGTTTAATTTACTATCCTTGTAGTCAATCGGGTTTTCGGAAATGTTTAATATTCACATGTTAGAAGTTTTAATGAAATGACATGTATGGAATATGTTGATTTCTATGTTTTAGTCTATGTGGAAAAGACTCTGTTTCTAGCCGGTTTGATCCAACGGGTTTGGACAAACTAAGATCTAGTCAGCCCCGATTTGACTGATGACCCGTCGCGGGACTCGGGTCGGGGATTTGTCTTCAAGTATGGTTGTATTTAATTATTGAATTAGCCTTAATAGATATGATGCGATATGATATATGATTATTACTGATATGCAATTAGTCACATGATAGGATGTTTTTCCTGTGACTGTTTAATTATATGGTTGGTGTCGTGTTGACTAAGTACCCATAGAGAATTACGGTTATATGGCATGTTAAGTCGTATCTTGGCCATGTTTTAAAGGTAACCTCTGAGTTAAGATATTAGTTTGGTTCGGCCATTGTAATTCTAAATGAGTATCTTGGAACATGACATTGATAGGTCCGTACTGTCTTTAACGAGTATATAGTTCATGGTTAATAGCTTTTGTGTCCCGGATTGGTGGGTTTATATCCAAGTCGGGGCATGGTTACCTAATCCACTTTGGGGATGGAGCCAGCTTAAGTACTAGCCATCTCTGCTTAGGGGGGCGCCTAGTAGAGTTTCTTGTGTACTTCTGGTCACGAGACGGGGAATGGAATAGCTGTTGTTACTAGGTCTGATCAGTCTAGGACTAGGATGTTTTCCTACCTTGTGGTATAGCCTCGAGTTACAGAAGTCGACTATTGACTGTCCTAAGAACTTATGCCTGTTTGTAGAAGTATTTGTCTTTCATGTATGTATGATTCTATGAGTTCTAGAAGGTGAGATGCAAGCCGGCTAGGATTGATAGAGTTTGGATTAATGGTTGTTAACTGATTCACATGATTACGTGTTGATTAGGGTTTGAGTGTATCAGGGCCATGTTACATGGTAACCGCTGAGCCAGCATACCAGCTTCCCTACCTCGAGTATATTTTATTATCAGATTCACATGATAGCTTTCATATGATAGGTTATATGTTAGTTAACTGTTTCATAACATGAAAAGCATATCATATGTGTTAAGGTTTTGTATTTTATATATACATTGCTTTTATGTTTTCATGTTTCATTAAACTCGACATTTCGTGGCTGGGAGAACTCGGAGTTACTCCCCACTGACTGTGGCTTCCGTTTTTATATTTAATGCGGTCGAACAGGTGGTGTTGCATATTTGGGGTACATGGACGAGCTAGCGAGTGAAGTTTTTACCTTGGACCTATATTCGGTTCATAGTTTGTATATTATTGTACACACTTTTATTTCCGTATTTATACGGGAGATATGTCTCCCGTCTGGTAGATTTATTTTGTATAATAGTATTTTCGTTTTGTAATGACCTTTTTATGTTATGACACCTTCGTATTGTATTCTCGTATTTCTTTTATGTATTAAATAATTTTTTTTTTCTTTCCGCAAATTTGAGGGTGTCACAGTTACATAGTAGGCAATAAGGAGAGGTGCCATGTGGCCAGCGGCCGGTGACTAGGCTTGTGCCCGGCCGGCTAAAGGCCGATGGGTTCATTTTCCTTCCCTTCTTCGATTATCTTGTGTCTTCGATTCCCGACTATGAAAATCGCTCCCTTCTTCGATAATTGAAGCTTACGATCATGTGTCTCAAGTCTCCATCGACTCCTCACTGCTCATAAACCGTTAATTCCCCTTTATCGCTCCATTTCCCTACAATATAAGTCTAATAGCACAAGGTAGCAAATAGAAAGAAAACGGTGCCAAAACGGTTATTACAAGCATGAAATTAGACGGTAATGCGGTAATCTAGGGGGAAAGAAGTGAGCAAACGATGCTCGCATCAGGTTTACACACCGCGCAATCAAACTTTGATTTGAGGAGAAGATCGTGCCAACCAAGAGTAAGGTCATTTCTTAGTTCCATTCGCACAAGTGATGAAAGCTCTTAATGAAAACATGAGTAGGCGGCATCGTGGTGTGTTTAATATTAATCCTTATCAATCTAATAGAAGATAGATACGAATTTGCTCACTCAAAATATGACAAGTGGTCGAGTCGGTTTGGGTAGAAGCCTAGGAAGGCTAGAGTGCGAGCATAGAAAGACCGCGTATGAGAATCAATAATGTCAAAAAACAACTTTAAGCACCAACCTTGTTCAAGTTTTACCATGGGTAACACTAGACTAAGTCTAAGTGTATCATCCCTAGCGAGTCGCCAAACTGTGAACAACGCCACCTACACGCCATCGCATTGCGGCGGCACTCAGCCCATGGAGCCCCCGTGGTGGGGCACGTCATAGGTTTGTGAGCGATTTGAATGGCTTTGAATACCAAAGAAAGATTTGAATAAGCCAGCATTTGAAGGAGTCGCCACCAATATATTGTGGAAAATTGAAAACCGTTCGAATCTTTATGCCATGTCAAGACATAAAGTGACATGAACACTAAGGAATCGTTCCCCTTAGCATTCTATGTCCAGAATGACTCTCAAAATGCTCATGAACACGTATTTCCACAAGAATTCCACGTAAGAGGTGAGGGTACGTATTGGAAAGCCCTTCAATTGGACACGCAATCCCGCCTGCTCGATAGCGGCCTCTACTAATGATTTGTGTTTTTTTGTTGAATTTGACTTTATTGATTGAAAAGATGCATCGTATGCAAACATTGTCTTCAACAACATATGAATTTGACTAAGTTGGTTGGATTTAGCAAGCAAGAATTTGAATGTAGAAGTTGAGGGTTTACATTGATTGCGTGCGAAGCATACATGAATAATGCATGAGAATGTACAAATGATATACACACTCAAACTCAAAAGCAAATGAATAAAGCGAAAAGGGAATATTAATGGCTAATAAGGCGCTTACATGCGATATTACGAATATTAGTCGATTGATATTAGTCCTAAAAAACTACGTCTAGACAGGAAAGGGGATCAGAGGCAAATAGGACCGTAGAAAAGGCGCGCTAGGTTCTACGCTCTTTCTAAGTGCTTGTATGACTCTATCAGTCAAACAGGCAGGCATATTTGTCAATTCGTTACGTTGATTAATCACGAAAGCGGTTTCGATAGATTTTATTCACGAAAACTTGGTTAGTTTAATAAAAAAAATGCAAAAAGTTGAAATTGACACCTTATCACATGATATTTAAATATCAAGGATCGAAAAACGATAAATGAGACGGAATTTGAAAACATGAAAACTTTGGATTTGATTAATCAAAATAAAATTGAAAAATGTGCTAGCATGGAATATTAGGCTTCTAATGTATGAATTTGACAAATTACAAAAACTAATATCAACTATTGGTGATCTAGAATGCGAAATAGAAGAAAAGAGACTAAAACTTTAATAGGAAAATTGAAAGAAAAAAAAGAATAAATAAACCAAAAACAGTAAAGGTAAATTAATTTGAAATCATGTGATCGTCCCTGATCTAAAAAGGATCTTGAAAATTATCCGTCATTGAACGCGCAAATCAAGGCGAATAGAGAAGACAAACATACCAAAGCAACCTCTTAGAAGACACGCAACACGGGATACGTCATTCTAAGAAGCGCATCTGTTGATGCGTCCCTTCTAAGATCCCCATGAGTTCTGTCTAGTTCGAAGACAATTTTAAATGAAAGATTAAAAAGGTTTCGAGTCTATGCGTTGTATATGCGTGAGAAATAAATACAAAAATCAACAAAATAATATAAATAAGGGGTTCCACACACTCATACTTACATGTTAGCGTCGCGGGATTAACTAATGTTGATTTTTAGTGATAACTCGTAATATGCAAGTGAAAGTGTCCTTAAAATTGATCAACGATTTTTGTAATGTCGATTAATTAATTGAGTTGGTCAAATTGGTAGGTCCATGCAACGTGATAGGTACTCAATAGGAATTGAGCCTACGTGGTCGAATGATCAAGCACGTAATGTCGATGAGTCGGTAGCGAGGTCTAGAATGCAAAGAAAGGGAAGAAAAGTGGATGAAAATCAACTCTAATGTATCAAATTATGGAGATCCCGGGTCTCTATTTATAGCAAAATATGTGAAGGGTTTGGGCAGGAGTGTGACACAGGAGAAGAGGCGCATCAACCTCTACACTACATCCCTTCTACAGGGCGCAGATGTTGCTGCATGTTTTCTAAGAGGTTTCCTCCTGACACAAGAAAACGCGTGAAGGCACGGAATCCGAGGAAGAGAGATAATTTTATCTTTATTATTTAAGAGTCCGGATGTTTGTGTCGAACTATGAAATCATAAATATTTCTTAACGGTTTCTAGAATATTCCGTTTCGGTAAGAGACGGGTTTCTGAAAATGGGGACGGCTTTTTTCGGACTCCGAATTGACTCTAATTAAAGTCAAAATGGCCGTGTCGGAACGTAGATGACGACTCATGGGTTGAGGAAGTTTCGGCGACGGGAAAGCCCATGTTAGGGTCCAACCAGCTTAAAATGACAGTACACGCTCTTTCGACGCGACCTTCTGTTCCATGCTTTTCTCACGGGATATTCGAGTTATCGTTTATTAGTCGACTTACGAAATGTCATAAATCGCGACATATATATGCTAAACATGTTTGTCTAATCATCATCGTGTGGTTTTTGGGAGGTGCAAACTGAGGGACTTGGGCATCGGAGAAGGATCTCTTGGGAAACCTTTGAGGCTCTGTTTGCTACTTGTGCACGCACATTCCGAGACGAAACGACATCAACCCGAGATACAACCCGTAAGAAGAGTGTTGGACAAATCCAGATTTGAGCAACACTGACTTCATTGTTTCACAGAATACAACTACCATTTACTTCCTTTTTTTTATGGAATATTATAGAGCTTGGTAAGTAATGAGTCATAACATTGAGATTCCATTATTGCCTACGGTTTACAACTACTAGAATCTCCCCTTCGATCTTTGAAATCGCGCATCTATGTCTTTTAGGTAGAGCTGAGGAGGTTACCGTTGTGGTGGCATGAAAAGAGAAGCCGCGAGGAGAGTAATAAAGAAGATTGAAAGGTGGCCCGCAAGTGTGAAGGTACGCTATGGTTTGTCGATTTTGGGGGCACCTTCCGGCTAGAAACCCATAAGCGTGTACATAGATTCAACATTACTTTTTCGGAGGGGTTTTTCATAATTGATATTTCAAAAACCTCAAATAATAGCTATTGACAGTGATGCAGAAACCTTTAAAAAAAAGGTTTCGAAGCTAATAGATTTCTCCGCACTCCGTCCGCAATGATATTATCAGTTTGTCATTTTTTGGCTCATCAAATCTAGTTTTCTTTTCCAAGTAAAAGAAGGTAACAATTGTACAAGCTGAAAAACGGGTAACGCAAAACTTTCCGTACATGGATGTATCCAAGTTCCGCCGAAGTGGTAAATTAATCAGAAAAGTTTGGTATTAGTTCTAGTTTACCCAGCTCTCCTGAAAATATCCTTGTAAATTGGTAGTTTAGGAACACATGTAGCTAAACTTTAAAGATAACTGCATACAAGCATATAAAGAATCAACTCAACACAATTACAGTGTAATGGCTGTGTTTAAAAAGAATAAGCGACAAGACAGCTCGTTGAACTACAAAACCAGAAACAACTTTCACAGAGGGTGAAAACTACAGAAGCTAAACATTAGAGGCATAATCCTTGCGACAAAAATGAGGGTAAGTTCGAGAAAGTGTAACAATATGCACCCTTCTACACTGATTTCCAACTGGTGCACTCATTTCAGACTACTATCATAGGTCTGGTTATCAAGTTACGTATACTGAAATTTAAACATGGGAGACGGGACTTTAAGAGGGACGAAAATAACAGAATCATCCATTGCAGATTTCGATTGCCACTTTACATAACTGAAACTCATTGATCTCCTTGCAAACAATATAGCTGGCGAATATTTCCAGAAGCTGCAACAGGGACAAAGATAGTTAAGATCATCAAACAAAGAGAACACGAACTCTCAAGAAAGACTGTTGCACAGGGTTTTTAGCGAGACCCCTTTTATACCTATTGATACATCTAATTCAGTCATTAGCAAGTGTATCCTCATGGTTTCTATATGTCAGACTGAGACGGTCACTCAAGAGATTTACCTATGAATACATCAAATTCAGTATTTCTCTTGAATTCATTTTTTAGAATGTTGTGGGTATATGGGTGAAGAATTTCGTTGGTCTCACTGCTCACATTACAGTAGATATGAAGTCGTCTCTTACGAGACTAATTGGAGAGCAGAAATAGGATTAAAAGTAGTACTCTGTAGTAACCAATTAGGAGATTAGTCCTCACCATATAGCCAATCTTTAAATAATAGATGAAGTGCACATGACAATTCTCGTTTTTTGGCGTCATCAAGGGGAGTTTCCTGCAAAATTTGCTTAGCCTCCGCCAAATTTGAATGCTGGAAAGCAAAATAGCAATTTGTTGGGGTCACATAATAAGAAATATAAGAAAAATATAGTACTGCTTAAGAAAAGGAAGAGCGTCAGAGAATGTATGAGACAAATTTCAACGTACATTTTTAAGCTGAGAGGCCAAGTAGGCCTCAGGAAGGGGAAATGGATTGTCTTTAGTGGTGGGTCCGGGCACTTCACCAGCAAACCAGTTTGGAATCTACATAGTAATCACGGCACAAACTAAATCAACAACACTTAAAATACATCTACTTGGCCAAATATTTCTTTAATTTTCTATGTTTGATGAAATTATTTTTACGAAAGCTTACCAAGAAGTTAGTGAACTGATCAGGATCTAGTAGCGCAGCTGTCTCAGCTTGGACATCAGAAACACCCGCAGGATGCGATAATGAATCATGCGGATCAACAACACCCAATGGCAAAGGTTCATTCCATATGTTAATAGTTGGCTCGATACCAACTTGATTCATATGTTCCTCCAATTCCGGATAAAAAGTGTTGTATGGTGCCACCTGGATCATACATTAGCAGAATCCTCAAAGTCACAACTGTGGTACTTTCTAGGGAGTAATCAAGCAATTTTGTTTCGCAAGGAACACATTTTTTCTGACATCAGGGACAGAAGAAAGATGAGATAGGCAATTGCAACTGAAGAATTCAACGGCGACATGTGCCCTAGGCCCCTAACTTAAATCTCTCTTACCTGTTTGTCACACCTACTTAGCAGGACTCGCTCCATCCCACTAATATTGTCACCTCTAACCAGAAACCAGATTTAAGAAATAATGTCAAAATATCATTATTATGCCATGACTTGCCATTCCGAATTTTTTTTGGGTACACCACGTGTACCATATTAAAAGTCTAATCTTCCATTCTATTTAGAGTCTTGCATAATTCTTTACGGGAAATGCTCCGAATTCAAACCTTCTCATTGCCTTGGTGTATGATGTGCGGCACACTAGGAATTTGTCATTTGAGTGTGTAATTAAGTAGAGATGCATGAAAACCTCTTTTTTATTTCAAAGAGGAGGGGGTAATTATCTTTCGATGGACCAAAAAAGAAATAACAATATAAAAGGAACGAAGGAGTAAATACCAAATTTCACATCAAACTAGTGTATACCCTCGCAGAAACCTATAAAACTCAGATCTTATCATTCTGTTAGGATGTCTGCATCACCCTATCTTTCCTTTGTGTTGCTTTTAAAGTATTACAAAACTCAATGAGGGGATTTCAGTTCTATAGCCTTCTAGTTTCCGCCTTGAAATATATACAAAATAACAGACGTTGGTAAAAGAGGAAGGGGGAAAGAGGACTACCAAAATTTACTATTTTGACACCAAATTTAAGTTAAAAGCATCTCCTAAAGCAAATACAAGGACTAACAGACTGGTAAAAGAGGAGGGGATAAAAGGTAATAGGACAACTCAAAAAGTACCCTACGTGGCAAACATACAGAAAATAGGTGTGCGTGTGGTCAAAATAAACAAGGCAAGAAGAAAAATCCTGCTTCAGTCAATAGCTCTAACTAACTACATAGGGAGTTAAGGTTTACAAGTCAAGGGTCATTGTGGCTTGATAAAATAATCAGGGACTAATTAATTTACATTGGTGGCTCCCTAAATCTGCCTACAAACATAGTACGGAGTAGTTTGGCTTTCTGCATTAACAGATGTTGAAGAGGAAAATTCAAACAAGAACCTCTTCCAGTCCTACCAAGGCGGCCCCCCACTACTGAACGCAATGACCAAGTAAAATTATGTATTAAGGTCCCATAAATTTGAACACAAAAAATGACATGTTCAAAGTTACTTCGTACGATATAAGTACAGTAGTTGTGCCATACAAAAACGTCACGGAAACAAATGTATACTCCCTCCGACCCAATCATCTGTTTACCTTTTTTTATTCTTTGTGAGAGGTATTTTAATCAAGTAAACAAATGATTGGGACAAAGGGAGTACATGCCAAACGGGGTGAGGCCGTGACGGTCAGAAACAAAGAGGCTATGCCACGTAAGAACAGAAAATGGTTATTTCCAATTGGCCCTGCAACCAAAAGCAGCCAAATGGTGACTACATCCAAAAAAAGAATGTTACGAGCCAACTTTGATTCAGTCCATCACATGACAATGCCAAAAGAAACAACGAAACTACTGTCGTACCATAATAAATAAAAGTTGCACATTACATGGTATTAATTTACTATCAAAAACATTAACCAAACCTTATAATTGAGAAAAAAAACAAAAAAAAAAAGGTTAAATGACATACCTGCAGCTTATGATTATCACCCACTATCAGAGGACGTTGATTGACACCCAAGAAGAACGTGCACTCACGACAGTTGGCTATACAAATTCGTTTAGCTGCAACGATGACGTGAACACGCTCACAGTGTTCAACTCTTAGAGCCTGTAAATAAAATTTATATGATTTTGTAAGCTTCTTTCTCACTTTAATACTTTATCAGAATTGTCAACCAGACTTCTAAGTATTGCACAAACTCTCATGATTATGCAGATCAAATTAAAAAAATTGGAAAAAAAAATAGATCTACTCATGTCATACCTTTCCCACGGCACCGAGAACTATGGTAGTATCAGAGCAGCCATATATGGTGGCATATTTCAAGGGTGCTAAAATGTAAATCACAGACTCATGGCAATTTAAAACCTGCATTCAGAAGATTGACAAAATTATACATACTCCGTATAGTCAACGGCCATGCAAAAATAAAAAAAAAAATTTGAAAAATACAAACCTAATAATGAAATGCATATAGAGGCCCGCCAACTTAATGAGATCTTATTCCAAAGCAATAAGCACAATACAGTTCTGTCCCTCAACAGTGTTTACACACTTTTAAGTTTTAACATTAAAAAAAATGTCTCCCTTACAGAATCTAAGTAATTAATTGTATGGTACAAATTCATGTAACACCTTCGGCATTCTCTTCTAATATGAGATATATAAAGCATTCAGTTCAAGGACCCAACCTCAACAGTAAACACAAGACCTTCGATTATTGAACGACAGAACTTTTCCGTGCTTCATAGAAGAATGATAGGTTTCAGCATTTCTGAAGCTGGTATCAAGAAAACCCTGGTTCGAAGACTCAACGATCCTATTTCTTAGTGATTCTTCAATAGAAGTTAAAGGTATCATCCATCTCATACTATTCTCTCAATATGATTAGTTTGATAAAAATAATCAGCAGATGAAAAGAAACATGCCAACCTTGAGAGAAGATCCTTTCACTTCAGATGCTTGCTTGACATATGAGGACTTGGAGATCCCTTCAATAAAGACCAAGCCTCGAGAGCTAGTTGCAGCCTTAGTTGAGTTTGTATTGGCATCAGCCATTGCAACATCTTGATCAGAACCACTTGAAGGACCATTTTCTTTTGCAGTGGCTCTCTCAGCTATTCGTTCCAATGCATCAGCTATTTTCTGCAGAAGCCAGTCATGAATTTGCGCTGCAGATACAGGTGCAGCAGGCATATCCGGATCTGAATTTGCAAAAAATGGTGATGCTTGGCTCAATGGCACTGGATCAGCTCCCTTTTCACCAAATTGAATAAGAAAGCCAAGGTGTTCAAACCTTTCCATGGACAAAACCTGGCAAAAATTGTAGATAAATCACATTCCAATAAAGGTTCTAGGAAAAACTGAGAAGAGGAAAAAAACTGACTCAAATATATTTGCAAATAGTGGTAGAAAAGGACATTTGCAAATAGTGGTCAATAAAATTAGCTTACAGATATCATCATACAATATATAAGAATCATCAACAGGATAATAGCCAGGAAGATGATTTACTATGACAAGAGACAATTTCCTCAAAGTACAAAAAAACCAAGTAGCTATGTTTAACACATCTTTCGTGAGCCACAGTACTAGGATCTATCCTTAGAGGACAAAACAGAAATCCTTACTCATATTAGACACTTGGACACGCACCCGTGTCGAATACTTCTAAACGAGTATGAGTAAAATAGATAAAATGTAACCATTTTGATAAAAAGTTACCAGAACAATCTAGGCTGCAACATTTTGTCATTAAAATGGCGACATTTTGCCCTTCTACAATGTAGATGATAAGTGCCCGTCTACAATGAGAATTTGCGATATTTTATGGCGTTCAAAGAGACGTACGAGTAGCTCAATATGTTGTTGCCCTTAAACCCAGATTTGAAAGTTCAGCAGAATCAGCGGGAACAAATGGCTATCATGAGTTTCCTTGCCAGCCTATCCCGATATTTTGATTCTGCGAAATCTCAGATCTTTATGTATTATCTTTACAAGATGTCTTTAGCCATGTTCTTCTTACACAGAGTACTCCATCTGTTTCGCTTAGCAGGAAGTTGGTAAGTCGCAACCCTATATAGGTGCCTGGGAGATATGGTAGTGAAACTCCACCATCCACTTCTGCTAGCATTGTGTCATATGCCAGGCCATATGAAGTTTGAGTGTAGAAAGTTACAGTACAACAATCAGCAAAAGCACATGGCCCATGTTGCATCCAACAATGATGACTGACAAATCATTTCTTGTCTATGATGACTTTGCCACGTTCTCCAAATACCAGGAATCTCTAAAGACTCCGTCTCCTTCTATCACTGCTATTGTTGATTCAGGTAAAGAGAATACATGCCTTATTTCCTAATCCTCAAATCAGCCACGGATCATATGACAAGTAATTCTAGCCTCTTTTCTACCTTTCAGTCTAATACTACAACCCCCACCGTAACTTTAGCCGATCGGTCTTCATCTTATGTTGGTAGATCTGGCACCATTTCTCCTACCACTTCATTTCCACTTTCTTCCGTCTTACATTTACCGGAGCTATCTTTCAATTTGATATATGTCAGTCAACTCACTCATTCATTACTCTAGCTTCTCACTTTTCCTGATCTATGTGTATTTCAGGATCTTATGACGAAGAAGATTATTGGTAAAGGACATGAATCTGGAAGTCATTATATTCTTGACACACATCTCCAAACACCCATCGCTTGTTCCAATGTAACTACTTTTTCTTCTTCTGAGGCTGAGGGTCATCTATCTCTTCCTTCGCTCAAAAAACTGTCAGGAATATAGTAAGGTGTCGTCTTTAGATTGTGAGTCGTGTCACTTTGCAAAACACCACCGTCTTAGTTCGAAACTTAGAGTCAACAATCGAGCTGATTTGCCATTTGCATTAGTTCATTCTGATGTTCGGGGTCCTAGTCCAATTTTGTCTAACCCTGGATTTTGATATTTTGTCACTTTTGTGGATGACAATTCCCGTGTAACTTGGTTGTTCTTAATGAAAAAGTGTTCCAAATTATTTTCCGTGTTTAGTACGTTTTGTGAGGAAATTAAAAATCAGTTTAATGTTTCTATACGTACTTTACAAAGTGACAATGCCAAGGTTGTCAGCATTACAATCTTATATGAGTGAGTCAGCATGGCATTCTTCATGAAACCTCGTGTTGATACTCCATCCAAAGACGGTGTGACAAAACGAAAGAATACACATCTTGAAACTGCACGTGGCATTCTATTTAAAATGAGTATTCCTAAACATTTAGGGGCCGATGCAGTTTCTACAGCATGTTTTCTCATTAATCGCATGCCGTTTAAACATTTTGGGGCCGATGCAGTTTCTACAACATGCTTCCTCATTAATCGCATGCCGTCCTCAGTTCTTCACGGTGAGTTCCCTTAAAAAATCCCTTTTCCAACAAGCCATTATTTCCTATTGACCCTAGGATATTTGACAGTACTTGTTTTATCCTGGATATTCGCCAACATATTACTACATTAGATCCCAAAATCCGTGAAGTGTATTATTCTTGGTTACTCTCGTCTTCAAAATGGTCAACACTGCTATTGTCCGAGTCTCAATAAGCATCTTCTCTCCATTGATACTCCAATTGGAAAATTCACAGTATTTTTCCTCGGCACATACTCCAATTCGTCAGGGAAAGATGATGACCTCCTAGTCTACCTTATCATATCTTCTACACCTGTTTCAGACGACCGCGTTCCTGTCAAGCCTCCTATAACTAACGCCCACTCAAGGCGTAAAACTCTGAATTCATGTTCTACACCAACTGCTGCGTCAGCGGTTAAGCATGATGATAATAATCCCAACGTGCAAGGGTAAGGGAAAGTGTACCTATCTCTGCATTTGTTAATTATGATGAATTGTTCCTATGATAAATTGTCCTCTTCCTCTAGTTCCTTTATTACTTCATTAGACTCCATTTCTAGTCCCAAAACTGACCGTGAGGCTATTTCTCATCCTAGTTGGCATAATGCAATGATAGAGCGGATAATGCTTTTAAAGACAATGGTAATAGGAACTTGGTCAATTTACCCTCGGGAAAAGGGCTATAGGATGCAAATGGGTATTAGCAGTGAAAGTCACTCCAAAGGGGTCAAAAGGCGATGCTCAAACCTATGGAGAGGAGAGTCTTCCGATACTTTTTCGCCAGTTGCAAAACTGACCTTTGTTTGTATGTTAATTTAAGTAGCTGTAACTCACAAATGTCTTAGATTTATTAGATGAGACTGGAAAACTGGGGGTAAAATCTTGTAGTGCTCAGATGACTCCAAACATGCACCTCACGGAAGAAGAAGAACCATTAAAACATCGTGAAAGATGTCGAAGATTCGTTGGTAAAGTTGAGCTATCTTATGGTTACCCGTCCAGATATTGCATACTCAGTTAGTCATGCTAGTTGGTTTCTATACTCAGTGTCATCAGTCAGTAACCTTTAACGGCACATCATTGGGCAGCTTTAGAACAAATCTTGTGCTACGTAAAAGGAGAACCTGGACGAGGTATTGTGTGTGCAAATCATGGGCACAACCACATTGAATGCTTTTCGGATGCAGATTGGGTGGGTTCTAAAATGGTTAGAAAATCCACTTCTGGTTATTGCATATTTGTTTGAAGAAGTTTGGTTACATGAGAGTAAGAAGCAAAATGTTGTGTCTTGACAAGTGCGGAATAATACTATCGGGCAATGGCTCAATCTGTGGGTACTATAATGTGGATGTATCAACTTTTGACAGAAGTGGATCTTGAAGCATCAATACCAGCAAAACTAGTTTGTGATAACCAAGTCACTCTCCATATTGCATCAAACCCCGTGTTTCATGAGAGAACTAAGCACATTGAAAATGATTGTCATTTTACTCGGGGGGAAATTCAACAAGGATTGATTACTACAAGATATGTGAAAATTGGAGAACAGTGGGGGACATTTTCACAAAAGCATTAAATAGGTTCTGGTTGATTATCTTTTTAAAAAGTTGGGCATGATTAATATCTATGCTCCAACTTAAGGAGAGAATTAACTGAATATAACAATATCAATTAGTTGCCATTAGTTAGTGTACATATTACTGATTGTAGGCAATCAGTCAGTAAGTCAATCAGCAGCTGTCAATTAGCTACGAAGACAGTACTCTAATTATGTATAGTTGCCAAAGTTAGCTTCCTAGTTATGTATATAGATGTCTTAACTTTCAATAAAATATATATCAAATCATTATCTTTTATACGGAGTAACATTTAAAAAAAAAAAAAGTAAATGCATATCGATCATAGTCCTCATTTTGAAAGTTCCAATAGAATAGAAATGCCTATGCCTTCAAGAAAAGTATAGTCGTAGAAACTTAAAATTGAACTGGTACAAAATAAGATTACCAACCAAAGATTCATCGCCTTCCCCATCAATAGGTTCTGCTAAAAGAGTGAGGATGTTGGCCAAATGCTTTTGCAAGTACGATAACTGGTGGGCCTCTTCATCTGTTTGTGACGGCATGAATTTGCGACTATTGCTTCGCACAAGCTGCAAAAGGAGTGCATGGCAAACAACTGAGATGTGAGATATACACAATTAAAACGATATGATAAGCTAACAATGCCATGATAATCTGGTGAAGTCTATTTGAGCTAATAGCCTAATATTTATATCCATCAATGATCAACCATCCATTTCTGAAATTTGAGTTTACCAAGTGCAACAGGACTGTGAAATATTTTGCAGAAAACATACTCGGTGGAAGAGCTAGAAATTGTTTGAGTATGGGGTCATGTATTACATGCTTTATTATGGAATCGTAAATAATAAATTTTTAGATACGGAAAGTTAAAAAAGATGAAACATTTTGTGTCTAAAAAACTTGTGGGGTCTCAACTCTCAACACCCCGTAAGTTATTATGTCGTTTCACCACTGAATATCATTCTCACTCATCGGTTTTTGCCAAATTCTCTATCTCATAATGTAAAAAAAGAAATGAAAAGCCTAACTGTTATGTAAAAAAATGCACCAAGTCATTAAGAGAAGAAAAGCTATTACACAAGTATATAATTCCCATTAAAATGCATCCCAATGAGTCACACTAAGAATTCAGAAGTACTGAAATTTTTGCACAGTAGCCAGCAACAAAAAATCTCCAACAACAACGATAACAACATTACCCTAACGCAAACTACGGAGTAAGGGGGGTCGAATGTACGGAGTGATACCCTTGTGTTAGCAACAAAGGGATAATTTGGTCGAATGTAGAGGTTATTCCCGGTTGACCAAAGATGAAAATTGTGTCCATAATAGCCTCAAATGACAGCTACTCCATAATAAAAAAGAAGTCTTAACCAAATTGGTGACCAAAGATGAACAATTTCTCATTGCTCCCTCTTGATCAAATTGCTCAGCAAGTTAAATATATTCATCATGTTTGGCATCCTAGTAACACACCGTTCCCCACCGACATTTTGTTGCACTGTATTACGCCCTGGCTATCATGATTATGCCCACACAATCAACCATCAACACACACAACCAAAAAGATTTGTAAGTAGAATCTTTACGATTGGAGCACCTTAAAACTTCCCTGACTACCTCATCTTGGCCAATCATATCCATTTACTTAGGCCTACACATATACAACAAAGACAAGCCCGTAGTTATACTCCCTAATCTCTCCAATACTAACCTAACAAATCCATCCTCATTACTACCAATATACATCCTCAACTTATTCAGACCCGTCCAATACATGAACCTCAGCTAGACTTTTTCCACAATCGCAGCAATAATAACCACAAGGCTTGGTGAATAGAAAATTGATTCGTCCATAAAACGAATTACTTGTATTGCTGAATTTAAAACCTTTTAGTTTCACTAACAATGCTCAATTACGCCATGTAAACATTTTAAAAGACCACAAAAGTTGCTGAAATATCTAAAACAACAAATCCAATCGTACCTATGAGTTATCAGAGAAATACATATGATTGGCGTAAAATGTAGGCATTGTTTGGATACATAAAGAGAGAAGGGCGAGGGGGAAAATGGAAGGTTGTTATTTCGTCGCGAAATCTTTCCTATAGTGTAATGATTTAAATTTAATGAACCCCTTGATTTTAGACTAACCTAACTTGTCATAGAAACTTGGAAACAAACAGGCAGTGTCAACACTATCAAGTATTGGTACGCGTGTTCAAGTGCCCAACGCCCATTCCACACAAGCGATTAGCAGTATTTTTCAAAGAAATGCCGCATTCAATACGCATGAACAGTATAAGTCTACATTCAAAATTATTATTGAGACAAAATAGGTTGAAGTACTAGTCCCCATATCAATGCACTTGTTTACCTTTCTAATATAGAAAGATTTTCTATTGATCTGGCAATGGGACAATTGTCTAGTTACCATCCACTAAGTAGAACCACAAATGGCCCCGTACTCTTTTCTTTCCTTAATCTTTGTGCCAAACAAACAAATGTGGGCGATAATATGAAGAAAGGATTAAAAGGAAAACCTGCAAAGGGGAGAGGGCAGATAAATAACCGTCGAAAGCAGAGGTAGAAGGCCAAACATCAGCAACAGCAGCAGAATCCTTATGAGTACGAGGCAAAAGGCGTTTATAAGTCTGAATATACAAAAAAAGCAAGAGATCAAACAAATGAACCCCAAGAGAAAGGACGTCGTCAGGTTTAGCGGGGACGAGGGGATGAGAATGAGAAGGGAGAACAGCGGCGAGAGTATCGAGGATGAGTCGGGCGTGATCAGATGTAATATCAAGCGAGTGAGCGAGGGAAGCGGCGTCGACACGAGGAAGGAGGTTGGCTTTGAGGGATGATAAGGCGGCGTTGGTGTCGGAGAATATTAGTTTGGGGATCGGAAGGAGGCCGTGTTCGAAGGGTTCTCGTCGTGTGTGTAATGTTATTGGGTCTTTCGTTGCTGGTGCTGGTGGTGATGCGCTGCTGATGTCTAGGCTTTCCGACATTATGGGGGATTCAGATCTACTTCCTTTCCTATGATTATGTATTTATTATATAAATATAAAGTGTGAAATGTATAATAAGGGGGTAAAAAATTATGGAGCAAGGTGAGGTCGGTGCTTCCGGTGACCAACTTTTAAATACGTGGCGTGGGTGGTGGGAGACGAGGACGGATGGGGGGAAACGGGGAATGCCTTTTTTGTTTTCCTTTGATTTTTTATATATACCATACCCGTCCATAGAGTTTTTCTCTTTCATATAGATACATGATTACTTCACTACATGATTACTTACATCTATTCTTTTCACCTTAATTTTAGCTCATTTCAGATAAGTTCAGCTCTATTTAGTTCAGTTCAGTTTATTTTTATTCAGTTTAGTTCAGCTCATTTCAGTTCATTTCAGCTCCACTAAATTCAGCTCAATTCAGTTATACTCATCTTAAACTTAAATTTTTTTTATTAATATTAATATTAGTTATTATTATTATTTTATTACTATTATTATTATTATTATTAAATAAATAATACTCCCTCCATCTCATAACTATCCCTCGTTATAACTTTGACCACAAATAAGTGTTAAAATATAAAAACTAAGACGTTATAACAAAAATCATTTACATTCATCATACAAAACAAATTTTGGAAACATATTTTTTAAATGAAAAAAAAAATTGAATATAAATGAAGAGAAATCGAGTCAAAGTGTCACCTTGAAAACTATAAAATACAAACTACGAAAATTATTATGAACTGGGGGGAATATTCTATTAATGGCAACTATTATCAATATTATTAATATCACTATTATTTTTATTATTTTATCAAGCTCAAAGCACAATTTACAAGAAATTAGTGGTCAACCGAGTAACTACCAGGGCCCCACTCCTACTACTAGTACTATTGTTATTACTACTATTATTACTAATATTATTATTATCACTAATTATTATTGTTATTATAATTAATGTTATGACTATCAAAATCAATCATATTAATATTAATATTACTATTACTATTTACTAATATTATTATTAAGACTAATGATAACAACTAATAATATTTATCATTATCGTTATCATTACCATTATGATTATGATTATTATAATAATAATTATTATTATTATTATTATAATAATTATTGTTGTTGTTGTTATTATTATATTTATTATTATTTTTTCAACTCAGTTCAGCTCCAATAAGCTTAGTTCAGTTCAGCTTTATTCAGTTCAGTTCAGTTCAGCTTCATTCAGTTCAGTTCAGCTCCATTCCGTTTAGTTCAGCTCAGTTCAGTTCAGTTCAGCTCCATTCAGTTCAGCTCAGTTCAGTTCAGTTCAGCTATATTAAGTTCAGTTCAGTTCAGTTCAGCTCTAAAAAGTCAGAAAGAACAGGGCCTGAATCATAAACATAAATGACTATTATACCTTCTCATTTCTACACACACATTTCCCATTTTACTTCAATATCAATAAATCCTATCAAATTACTCACTCAAACAACCATCCACCCTTAGCCACCAACTGTCACGTACAGCCACCATACACCATCATCCCCTTCAATAATCGGTCGTCCTCTTGTTTCGGTAACATCAACCCACTGGAGCATCCCACTCACTCCACACAAACCAACCATCATCTCTCCTCTCTTAGATCTGTCACCAGTACCACCCAATTGAACACGTTAAACAAGTGAAGTACGGGGTATATAATACGAATACTGAAAGAGTTAGTTTGCCCATTTGTCTGGAATACTGTATACCGATTAATTCTATGTGGTTATAATGTTCTGCTAGGAGCCGCTTGTAGTCTGAATCCTAAACGAGTTAGGATTCGGGTAGTTATATTAGTCGACCCTACGAGGTCACACACTAGATGAGTTTTGGGTATTATACTTTCCTAATCCTAGATGGTCTAGGATTTTTCTTGAACTCCATATATATAGATATAAGGGGAGATGTTTATGATGAGTTTTCCTGAAAAATAAAATCTCAAGGAAGTAAGAGGGAAGAAAATTGCTCATAAGTTTGTACTAGCATACACACTCATATTGTGTGGATACCAGTAAAGGCGCTACACTTCGAGCGTTATTGTGAGACGGTCTCACATATTATATTATCATTCAAGGAGCTACAATTCGGGTTTATTATACTTCTTTTTATTAGCATCTTATTGGAATTCTTCCGCATTCAAGTAAGTTTATTAATCACTCTTTTGTTGAATCTTAATACTTAACATGCATGAGATCTTGGGAATTCTGTAATTCAAATCTGTTGAAAATCGTTACAGAACTCTTCAGTGGTATCAGAGCGAACATGTATTGTTAAGTATTAGATTAAAAGGTTGCATCTTTAGATATAAATGTTGTATCTATGTGATTGTTCTAGTATTGTTAGATTGGAGTTTTTCTAAAATTGAATTAGTTCAATTATATGCAATTTTTGTATGTTGTTAAATATTAAATTCAGGGTTGTATCATGTATGATGTTGCATTGTATCATAATATTTGATTTTATGATGAATTTCTTTAATTTGATTAGAAGGAACCCTAATTTAATTGATTTAAGAAAACCCCTAATTTGTTGGTGAGAAACCATATTTTAAGATTATCTTAAAATCCCAATTTGATTGGATCTAATTAGATTAGATATGTAACAAACCCTAAATTGACTAGGTGACTAAATTGTTTAATCATGTTTGTGATTTTTTTAAAAAAAGAAAATTAATGTTCACGCGTCACTATTCACGCGGTATTGTTCACGCGCGTGTTTTCGGAAAGTTATTGTTCACATATTTCGATTGTCGGGTTTTGGCTTAAAAAGAGTTTTCTTAGTGTAAACGGCGTTCTAAACAAGATTGCAAAGCAGGTCGGTGTTTTTAAGCCAAATTATGACGTTTTTATAGACTATCAGGTCCTTTTTGGTTAAAAATTATGATTTTTTTTATTTTTCATAATTGTTTTGGGGATTTAATCAATTTGATTGATTGATTGATAGAATGGTTGTATTGATTTACGTTTGAATAATCTTTATTTGTTTTATGCATACCGAATATGATATGATCATCTACCTATATTATTACGTTTTTACATAAGATGTTTAAAAACTACAATTTTGAATTGTTGACAATTATGAATCGTTTTTTGAGTTCCTAACATGACTTGTTCTAATTTACAAATGCTTGTATATTACATTTTTGTAATGTGATGTTTAGGCCCTGTTCTTTTGGACTTAAACTCAGCCCCTTTAAGTTCAGTTCAGCTCCTATAAGTTCAGTTCAGCTCCTATAAGTTCAGTTCAGTTCAGTTCAGCTCCTATAAGTTCAGTTCAGCTCCTATAAGTTCAGTTCAGTTCAGCTTCTATAAGTTCAGTTCAGTTCAGTTCAGCTCTTATAAGTTCAGTTCAGAAAAATTCAATTCTTACAAATTAAGTTCAGAAAAGTTATACGGAATATATTATTTATGAAAACCGATATAAAAACATTTGACATTAATTAGTAGAATGACATTTGGTCAATTGAAAAAAGGTGGGTGTTAAAAAATATGCCCCGAATGTCACAAAAGTATCAAATGTCTATTATTGTTTTATACATTCACACTCCATAATTTTATAAGGATGCATACTCTTGGAATACCTATTATACAACATGACGTGAATATTGAAGGAACAGTAGATTTGGGCATGTTTGATGATAAGCGGAAAAAAACCATGTTAAAGGTACGAAACAAGATAGTAAAAAAACATTTGGCGAGGCAATAGATTCGTTGTTACGAGTGATAGTGAAGATAAAGAAGAAAGTGATGAGGAAGATGATGATAAGGAAATAGATGGTTAGAAAACGATGTAATATGTGATTTATTTTTTTATCGTAATGTAAACGTAGTAATCTATTTGAACAAACCAATGTACATAAATCGGAATTATGTTATTATCTTACCTTATGTTTTAGAGTACTTTTTTTTATGACAGTCATTTCCAAAAGATAAAGATAAAGATAAAGATGATGTCAACGTAGTAATCTATTTGAACAAAACAATGTATATAAATTGGAATTATGTTATTATCTTACCTTATGTAATAAAGTTCAGTTTAGTAAATTTTAGATTCTATAAATTTCACTTCAATTAAGTAAAATTAAGTTCAGAAAAGTTCATATCCTATAAGTTTAGTTCAGTTCAGTTCAGCTCCTATAAGTTCAGTTCAACTCTTATAAGTTCAGTTCAGTTCAGCTCCTATAAGTTTAGTTCAGTTCAGCTCCTATAAGTTCAGTTCAGCTCCTATAAGTTCAGTTCAGTTCAGTTCAGCTCCTATAAGTTCAGTTCAGTTCAGTTCAGCTCCTATTCAGCCCAAAAGAACAGGGCCTTAAGAATTAATTAAAGCATTGTGTTTAAATTATAACGGTTGGGTTCCATTACACCTTTTTCCTTAAGAGAACTAGCGCCATGCTTTGGACCTTTGTCATGTTTGACTTAAATTTCCCTCAATTAAAGTATCAAGTAATGCCCTTCCAAATTAACGACTGTAAAACTCATATCGTTGGAAGTATTGTCTAACAAAGTAGAGTACTCCTTCTATGTAGGTTGAACAGGTGGGTAACAGTTACCCACACGTGATATATGGTCCACTTGACAAAGTTATCAAAACAGTTTTGGACTTTGGGGCAAACAGTCAAGTCATATAAGATGTTACACGACGACTAGGAGTCGCATTTGATGCGATTGACATTTGATGGCTACCTTGATATGTGTATTTTGGGCAATGAGCCAAAGCTCACTCAAGTTATATATGATTAGGGATCTTAGAATACTGTGCATATATGGGCGTTATGTGTGTAGTGCTTTTATCTTAAAATTGTTTAAGAATGTCGTGCAAATTGTGTGTCTTAATTAAATTGATTAAGATAATCACATTTTATTAATATATCGATTTAGTTTTGCATATGTTGATAGTTGTAATTTGTCATTGTTGTCTTGTTTATTAAATGGGTTTGAATCGTTCAAATTCATAGATTGGTTTCTTTGAGAATTGTTCTCAATTATGCAAAGTGAAGTTTATCTTCAAAAGAGAATTTTTACTAAGTCATATCCAATGCTAATGTATAGTTTAGACTATATATATAACGCAAGTCATAATGATGACAATTCGTACCATATATGTCAATTGTCTAAAATAATGAAATTGTTCCCGCTTAGTGAGAAAAATATGTGGGATGATCCAGTTACTTCATTCGTCATTATTATGAAATAAGTATATTAATAATTTGAAGTAATTGGATATCCTTATTATCAAAGGTTGGTGACTGAAACTGTTTCAGTTATATCTTAAGTTATAGTCAATTCATTATGAATTAGGCATGTAACTTAAGCGAATTTCTCACTTAGTGACATAAGATGAATAAGACATCGAGTCTTGTATCAAGAAGATTCAAAAACTAATGTTCTTTGAGTTCATTAGCAAATATGCTTTAAGATATGAACTTAGACACTGATAATAGTAAAGGAAAGGACAATCGTTGTCAAGTCCTACATGAAGATCAATGTCTATAGGTACGAAATCTTTTGTAACTACCGTCATTATTGTAATGACAAAAAGCATTGGAAAGGTAGCTCATAGAAATGTCTTGAAGATCTGCGAAACTTATTGAAGTATGACTTCTAACTGGAGTTCCATGTTATAGAAGTAAAAGTTACTACACATATTCTACTATAAGGTATAATATATCAAAGATGGAATTTACATTATGAATGTAATGACCTGTGGTAGTAGGACAATAGTAAGGAATGTGATAAATCTACGTTCATTTGAATGTTATATTGTTCAAAACTAGATTTGAATAAAATTCATTCATACAAATGTCATTAGCAGAATTTTAAATCTTGTCATGTTTGGACATAAATTGAATTAACATTTTATATAGAACAAATGTTGTTCTCTTTTTTATTTAAGACAGTTTTAGTTTTGTTCTATCTAATCTATGACATAAAATACAAAGGGTTCAAGTCTTATGACTCAAGTTTCACGCGCTTACAACATTTGTTTTAGCCATGAAATGAGAAACATGTGTAGTTATTCCAGGATGATGGATTTCTAGGCCTTATTGAGTTCGATCAATTAAGGCAAGTGAATGTTGCTTAGATGGTAAAAGGACTTTAAGGTGCTCTAACTAATTGTAGTAAGAGCAGGACCAATTAGTTTGATCACACATATTAATGTGTGGGTTGAATAAGTCATGTTGCTAAGGAATGAGATTATAGTACTTCATTATAATTACTATTTCCAGAAATTATGCATATGTTCATACGATGAACATAAAGTCTTATTCTTTCAAAAGGTTTGAAATAGACTCAGATTGAAGTAAGAGATCAACATAGGAAGTTGATCAATATCGTTCAATTTAATCGAAATGGGGAAGCTTGAACCAAGTGTTTATGATAATCATAATAGTAATGAAATTGTTTCACTATTAGTCTTAAGGAGACAGTGCAACACCCCCATAAACCAAGGTGCCTTACAAGACCCCTTTAGCACATGGAAGTGCTACCATCTCGGTTGCCTGAGGTAGTGAACATCACAACAAGCAATAAAGGAAGCAATACATATTAATAAATGTTTAAATACCAATACATGTCTCAAACGGATGGCATATCATCCGACCAATTCCAATCAATAACAAATGAATAAAGAATGTTTAACAATCATCTAAGACTCCAAGTAACACGGAAGCTAGACTCGATAGGTGATCCCATCCTCGTTCCCGTCATGCTCTAAGGATTACCTGCGATCACCTGCTCACCATCCCCCAATGGATCACAACAGTTTTGTAAACAGTAGAAGGGTCAGTAAATGTGTCTATCGATCAATGCACAAGCAAAAGCACAAGGTATAAGAGAAACTAGGAGGGCCACCGCAGCGGACACCTCCGTAGGCTCAGGTTACCAGCATGCCCTACAAACCACCTATTGACCCTGGACCGCAGTCACAGGCGTCGAAAGCCCCATCTCACCGCAGCGACAGAACCCGGATCATTAATGTGCACATCCCCATGTGGCGGGATAACCACGGGGGCGAACTCAGGGCGCGACCTGTCTCCCAACAGGATCACTAATCACAAGTAACCAATAACATAGTAACCATGAAATTGACAATAACTCCCCAAACCTGAACTCCAACATCTCCATCATCAATCACAAAAAATATAATAAAACATCTCATAACATCAATTAATAACACAAACACTGAGTAGGGAAACTCTATCTTATCAAGATCCACGAAAAACACTAGTGATTAGAAGTGTTCCTCAACGAAGTCCCCTCCTGAAGCAATTAACATTCATACAATCAATACAAGTTCATTCTTTCCCCCCCTATTCAATTATGACTACTATAACAATCACAATCAAAGCATAAACATGTATACTTACCATAGAAGACGATCAAGGCAATGAAACAAGCGATCCGACACGAGATAATCAAAGGTATCTTGAGGGATTTAGAGAGGATTTGATATTAGGGTTTTGTGATTAAGAGCGTAAACTGCGTTTTAAAAGAAATAACTCCTTTTAATAGCCTTTAATCATTCGTCCTTCCAAACCACGATTTCCGTCGTACTCGATCGAGTACAACTCACTCGGTCGAGTGCCGATGTCACTCGGCCGAGTACAGGAGATCAGAGTACCACTAAAATTACCAACCAACTCTACTCGGTCGAGTAGCCTATACTCGGCCGAGTACACTATGTACTCGATCGAGTAAGCCCTACTCGACCGAGCCCCCAACACAAGGAAATACGGAGTATTACAGACAGTGGAAGTTCCACTATAAGAATATTAGAGAAAACTTGTTTTCTTTACAGGACATCGCCAACTAAGTTAGTTTGAGACATTTTGGGAATGTGGGAAAGATATAACCGTGCGGGTTCGCCCCTAATGGGAAATATCATACTACTTATATTTGATGATGGTTTTTTTTTTTTTAATAATTGTGGAATGTTATATCTTATAAGAGAATAAGAACTCTATTTTGATATGGTTCTGTCTTTGATAATCATGCAGATCTTGTTATTTTTGGAGTTATGCACTCTAAGTATCCTGGTACATAATTTTGAAATTGCTTCCATCTAGGTCAATGAAAATACATAACATATAGGATATGTAATTCGAATGATTCCTATAGTATTTTATTTATATTTGAGACACTAAATTTTTTTTAAAAAAATATTCTGAAATTTAGTCTTAAATTTCTGACATGTACTTTACGGGGTGTCCTAAGATAGATTATCAAATCTACCCTTTATTCTTGTACAAAAGGTTTGGTACTTGAAATGATTATTTAATGAGGAACAGTGGGAGTATAATAATCTTGAAAAGGATAAAGAATCGCAAGATTCTTCTTCAAATGTTGAAGGAGATAGGTAAAATCCATGAAGATTCATAAATGTATCACTTGTGAATAAGACCCGCATAAGTTTGACCTTTAGGAAAGCGATGATAGGCTCCAACACAAAAAGCGTAAAATGGCTTGGGGCCATGAATCCAAAATGGTTTCATGTATCATTACAAAGTATGGACTTGGATTGATACACCCGGTGGTGTCATAAGCATACCGTGTTTGGATTCTCCTAGCAAATGTCATTATTCATGAGATGAGATTTGACAGTATGAAGACGTGAATAATATAGTTTTCCTTAACGGAAATATTCAATGAGTTGTGTAAGACACATCTTGATATTCATGTAATTACGGTGCGCTTGGCAAATGGGAAAGTTGTAAAGGTCCATTTATGGACTGAATTGAGTATCTAGAGGTTGGAATTTTTGATCTTAACAAAGTAATTCAAAATGGTTTTGATTTATTTGATATGATGATAGTCTTATGTGTACAAGGAAACTAGTGGGAGTAAACTCTCTTTTATGATTTTTTATGTAGTTGAAACACGTTTTCAAGAAACGACATTTTGTCTCGTGGAGACTTATTAGCAAAAATGTTTATTTTGTACTTGTATAACGAGTAGATACCATTCTAGTTCTTGTGACTGTTAATGTGAAAATTATTCTCACAACCATATTGTCTTTCTTATGTGCATCATTTTGACATTTATCTTACAAATATCGGATGAAGTACCATATTAGATTGCGGGCACGCTTCGCAAGTCGAGATAGAAAGGAGAGTGATCTCGATTACTTTTTGTCTCAAAAATCACCCCATTCTTTCATTGAGTGACTATCGAAACCCGTGAGAGTCGTTACTTAGGTGTCCTTTTGGTCAAAGGCTTAATATGGAGTCGAATCTTGTGTTTGTCGTGTCAATCTTGAGAGTATAAGGCCCCGTTCTTTTGGGCTGAATTTTGCTGAATTTTTCTGAACTTAACTTATGCCCCGTTCTTTTGGGCTGAATTTTGCTGAACTTTTCTGAACTGAACTTATAGGAGCTGAACTGAACTGAACTGAACTTATAGGAGCTGAACTGAACTGAACTGAACTTATAGAAGCTGGACTGAACTGAACTGAACTTATAGGAGCTGAACTGAACTGAACTTATAGAAGCTGAATTGAACTGAACTGAACTTATAAGAGCTGAACTTTTCTGAACTTAACTTAACTTAATTGAATAGAACTTATAGAATCTAAACTTTTCTAAACTGAACTTTATTATTTTTAGTATCTTTTGGAAATGACTTTCATACAAAAAAAATATACTCTAAAACATAAGGTAAGATAATAACATTATTCCGATTTATATATATTAGTTTGTTTATACAGATTACTACGTTTACATTACGATAAAAATAAATAAATCACATATTACATCGTTTTCTAACCATCTATTTCTATATCATCATCTTCCTCATCACTTTCTTCTTCATCTTTACTATCACTCGAAACAACGAATCAATTGTCTCACCAAATGTTTTTACTATCTTGTTTCGTACCTTGAACATGGCATTTTTCCGCTTATCATCAAACATGCCTGAATCTACTGTTCCTTGAATATTCACGTCATGTTGTATAATAGGTATTCCAAGAGTATGCATCCTTATAAAATTATGGAAGGTGAATGTAGAAACAATAATAGACATTTGATACTTTTGTGACATTTGGGGCGTATTTTTTTTTAACATCTTCCACCTTTTTTTCAATTGACCAAATGTCATTTCAACTTTCATTCAAAATGATGAATGTCGATAGTTGAAATACTTTACAATTCCTTCGGGCGGTCTCAATTATAATGTATGTATCCAATAATTAATGTCAAATGTTTTTATATCGGTTTTCAAAAATAATATATTTCGTATAATTTTCTAAACATAATATGTAAGAATTGAACTTTTTCTGAACTGGAACTTATAGGAGCTGAACAGAACTGAACTTTTAGAAGCTGAACTGAACTGAATTTAACTTATAGGAGCTAAAATTAATTGAACTGAACTTATAGGAGCTGAACTGAACTTAAAGGGGGTGACTTTAAGTCCAAAAGAACAGGGCTTTATTGGAGCTGAACTTTTCTAAACTGAACTTATAGGAGCTGAACTGAACTGAACTTATAGGAGCTGAAACTTTTCTGAACATAACTTATATAGTCTAAATTTAACTTAAATTAATTTAATTTAACTTTATTGCTATTATTATCTTTACTTTTTAAAGATATTATTGATAAAAAAATATATGGTGTAAAATACAAAATAAAATAATAAAATTATCACACTATACACATTATGTTATTCACTTATTACATCTTTTTGTAATCATCTATTTTCCTTTTTTCCTTTTCCTCATCTTTTTTCTTTTTTATCTCTATCTTCCTTGTCAAATATTTGTCCTAATAAATATAGTTGTACATCTAACCCAAAGATTAGTGTAATTTACAAATTTTAGGGTGATTAATATGAGTCTTCATTTTCATAACTATAAAATGATCATTAATTTAACTTGAAGACATCAATTAATAAATGGAACTCCATATATAACTAATTAATTTAACAATAAAAAACGTAAAACGGTCTAATATATGAAAAGACAACTCATATAATAACATTAAATGAAAGGTTATTTCATATATAAAATTGGACCGTCTTATTTTATAAAATATGTTAATTTTAATTAATAAGTTATTAACACGTCTAACACAAATAATTTAATAGGAGTATAAGTTAAGTTAAGATTTTTGAACCGAACTTAATTTTGCTGAACTTATAGGAGCTGAACTGAACTGAACTGAACTTATAGGAGCTGAACTGAACTGAACTTATACGAGCTGAACTGAATTGAACTTAATTTTGCTGAACTTTGCAGAGCTGAACTTATAGGAGCTGAACTGAACTTAAAGGGGGTGACTTTAAGTCCAAAAGAATAGGGCCTAACTACATACATCCCTTTACCCCGCCTAGATTTTTTTTATGGCATCCGTGTTGTCAATGTTAGTTACTTGAACTAGACTTAGGGACTTGACACCTTAGTGAGACCTTGAGACGAAATCCTCCATTAAAGACCTCCTTTGTTCGTTTTTGAAAAATCTCGCTTGAATGAGGCAAGTGTGCATGTTTTGATCGATTCATTTCTATGCTTTACTTGATGTTTAGTGTCGTTTTGAATCAAAAATTTTGTAGCAAGACATTAATTGCCTTGCAATAGGGCACTTCCCATCATGAAGTGTCAAATTGTGCGTTGAAAAGGATCCGAGTGAAACTAAACCCGATTCGAATATTATGAATAATGTGTGCAAATTATTAGTCTCAATTTAGGTGTCTTAGTATAGTTTGGGTCACTTAGTCAAGGACGAGTAAGACTCAAGTGTGGGGAATTTTGATGAGCATTTATTTAGTCATACTTCTCCCTTCTTTTCTATGCTTTTTCATCCGTGTTTGTACAATTTTGTGTGCCTTTAATTGCATTTTGTATCCCAAATTCTATGTCATTTTTTTTACCTCATCTTGTAGGGTTTGAGACGGAAATGAGAAAATGGGAGCAAGTGAAGCGATTTTGGAACGAGAATAGAAAAGAAGAACGGAGAAGTGCTGAGAAGAGGGTCTCAGCCGGTAGGCCGGAAGCTGGCCATCCGGCTGGGTGTAAGACCCCCGTCTACCAAAGAGCCTTACTAAGGCCTTCTTTAGTAAATAAGGACGCTACCATCTCGGTTACCCGAGTTAGATAATATCAAATAGATAATAATGCAACGATATTTATTAAAATAAACTTTAAAACGAATACTTTGTCTCAAAACAATACAAAGACTCAAACCAAATACTCAAACTATAAAAAGTCTAATTCTAAAGACACAGCGGAAGCTAGACTCGTCATCAGCGGTATTCCCTTCAATCCCACGCATGCTCAATGAATACCTGCTAAACTCATGCTCACCATTTCCCAATGGATCACAACAATTTTGAAAACATAAACGGGGTTAGTACCATCATACATCAATTAAGGCATAAAAAAACAACAAAAATCATATCAAGGTAACCAAGTAACTAGTAACCAGTATCATCTCCAAACTCTAGTAACCGAGTTTCGAGCGGTTACCCATGCGAGCGTCAGACTGCCGATCCAAACGCCGTTCCACCTACAATGCCAGACCACAATACTGGACATCAACATCCCCTATCACCGCAGCGAGAGTTCCCGGAACATTCATGTGCACATCCCCCTCGTGGCGGGAGAGCCGTGAGAGGCGAACTCGGGGTGTCGTACCGTCTCCCGGCGGACCACCAATATAGAACCAGTAACCAATCATAATCACAAGTAACATCATCATCACCATCATCATCATCATAATTCCATCATCAACAATCATCAATAATTACAATCATCATTAATCAATATTTAAAGGTACTGAGTAGAAAAACCCCACCTTAAGCGAATCCCGGAACTAAGCAAGCCCTATTAGAAATTCTCTTCTACAAATCCTTCCCCTAACAACAAGTAATAGTCTAATTCAATAACAATCTGATCCCTATCCCAAAACTGATTAGTGTTCCAACAACCATACCTAACAATACTAGATAATTAGAAATAGGAATACTTACAACGAGATTACTTCAAACAACGACTCCGACGAACTAGAAATGATGATCCGAGTCTTAGAGATGAATTCAGATGATTAAGGGAGGTTTAGAGAGAGTTTAAGGGAGATTAGGGTTTTAATAATGAATGTTTAACTGACGAAACCTATTTAAGCTTCTTAATCATCGTAATTCAAAACCGCTCAAAAACCCCGTCAGACCGGTGCACTCGGTCGAGTGCAGAAAACACTCCATCGAGTACACTGCACTCAGTCGATTACTTACCATACTCGGCCGAGTGCCACCCACACAGAAGACTGCCTAAGCGACACACTCGACTACTCGGCCGAGTACAAACATTCACTCGGTCAAGTGACCCTTACTCGACCGAGTACAAGACCACTTAAAATACGAAGTATTACAGTCTTCCCCCCTTAAGGATGAACTTCGTCCATGAAGTTCACAACTCGATACCCAACAAAACTACACAAGATCTCAAACAAAAGGTTCCCAACATGATACCACCAACATAACCATAACTAAGACGGCACCAAACTACTATCAATACCAACTAAACCATAACCATTATCAACGAAACCATGAAATAATAGCGCGATAGCCGCCTACCCCCCCCCCCCCCCCAAAAGAATAAGGTTACGTCCTCGTAACCAAACACACCTGCTAAAAAAGATGCGGATACCGCTCCCTTATAGAATCCTCGGCTTCCCAAGTCGCTTCCTCCACGTTATGGTTAGACCATAACACTTTAAGCAAAGTTGTCTTCCCATTTCTTGTCTTGCACATCTTTCGGTGCAATATCTTCTTTGGCACCTCGGCATAGGTGAGTGCTTCACCCAACTCAATAGTCTCTACCTCTAGCACATAGGACGGGTCACTAACATACTTCCGCAACTGCGATACATGGAATACATTGTGCACACGATCAAGAGCAGGTGGCAAGGCTAATTGGTATGCCACCTCACCAATCCGATTAAGGATTTCACAAGGGCCAATAAATTTGTGGCTCAGCTTGCCTTTTTTCCCAAATTGTATCACTCCCCGCATAGGCGATACTTTCAGAAGAACCTTATCCCCTACTTGAAATTCAATATCTCGGCGATGTAGATCTGCATAACTCTTCTGTCGATCTTGTGCTGCTCTCATCTTTTAGCGAATAAACTTAACTTGTTCAATCATATCCTCGATCATCCGTGGTCCTAAAATCACGGCCTTCGAGCTATTATCCCAACACACAGGACTCCTACACCTCCTCCCATACAAAGCCTCGAATGGTGTAATCCCGATACTCGCATGATAACTGTTATTGTAAGAGAAATCGATCAAATCCAGCTTATGCCCCCAACCACCACAAAATGAAAACACACAAGCCCTCAACATATCCTCCAAGGTCTTGATCGTCCTCTCTATGTGACCATCCGTAGCAGGATGAAATGTTTTAATCATCTCTAAGGTTGCCCCCATCATCTTCTGCAAGTCTTGCCAAAATCGGGAAATGAATCGTGCGACACAATGTCTTTTGGGACCCCATGCAATTTCACCACATTCTTCCTATAAGCCGATGTTAACTCAGTTTTGTTTCAAGTATCCTTCATAGGAAGGAAATGAGCTGACTTGGTTAATCGATCAACGATCACCCAAATTATATTGATACCTTTATGCGACCTCGGTAGTTCCACCACAAAATCCACATATATTGACTCCCATTTCCATTCCAAAACCTCAAGACATTGGATCTTACCCTGCGGTCTCCCCTGCTCCCCCTTCCCCTTAACACGCTGACACGTCAAACATCTTGCCACAAAATCTGCCACCTATTTCTTTATCCCTGGCTACCAGAATGTCTTTTTCAAATCCTTGTATAACTATTCTCCACCTGGATGTACCGAATAAGGAGTGCAATGAGCCTCATTCATAATCACTTTTCTCAGCTCCCACCGTCCCTCAAAACGAACACTCCCGTCATCATGAATAGAAAACCTAGGAGTAGTACCTTCCTCTACCCCTTTCTTCCACAAACTGAATCTTTAGGTCAAGTAGCTGCTTGCTCCGGATATCATCATACAATTCTGGCTCAATCGTTAGATCACTAGTAGCTTCCCCTAGCCAAATTACATTTATTTCCTCTTTACTACCTCGTCCCTCAACCGCATCAAGGATATAGCTAGCTATGCATAAAGAATGCACACTCTTCCTACTCAATGCATCCGCAACCACATGAACGTTTCCCTCATGATAGAAGATCTCCATATCATAGTCACCAATCAGCTCCATCCATCGTCATTGCCTCATATTTAGCTCCTTTTGGGTAAAGATGTACTTCAAACTTTTATGGTATGAAAACAACTTGAAAATAGCTCTATACAGATAGTGCCTCCATATCTTCAAAGCAAACACCACGGTGCCCAACTCCAAATCATGGTGGGATATTTCTCTTCGTACGGTTTTAAATGCCACGACGCATAAGCTATCACTTTCCAATTCTGCATTAATACACACTCCAACCCATACTTCGAGGCATCCGTATACACCTCGAAATTCTCACTCCCATCTGGTAATGCTAAGACAAGAGCTATGGTCAAACACTCCTTTAAGGTTTGGAACGCCGTCTCACAATTCTGATCCCAGCAAAACTTGTTCTCTTTCCTCATCAACGCTGTCATAGGTCTAGCAATCTTCGAGAATTCTTTCACGAACCTTTGATAGTATCTAGCTAAACCCAAGAAACTTCTCACCTCCGCTACATTCTTAGGCGCCTCTTAATTAGACACTGCCTCAATCTTACTTGGGTCAAACATGACCCTTTCTTTAGAGATTATATGCCCCAAGAACGCTACCTTCTCCATACAGAACTCACACTTGGACAATTTAGCATAAAGCTGATTGTCCCTCAAAATTTGCAACATTATCCTCAAATGCTCCACATGCTCCTCCTTAGTCTTGGAATAGACTAGGATATCATCGATGAACAACACCACAAAAGTGTCCAAGAATGGACTAAAAATCCGGTTCATAAGATCCATGAGTACCGTTGGTGCGTTAGTCAACCCAAACGGCATCACCATATACTCATAATGGTCATACCTCGACTGAAAAGCTGTCTTCGGAATGTCACCATCTTTAATCCTCAGCTGATGATAACCTGATCTCAAATCAATCTTCGAGAACACCCCAGCTTCAGTCAGCTAATCGAACAAATTATCAATCCTAGGTAATATATACCTATTCTTCACCGTAACATGGTTGAATTCACGGTAATAAATGCATAACCGTAACTGCCATCTTTCTTCTTTACAAACAACACTGGTCCAGCCCACGACGAAACACTAGGCCTGATATATTTCTTATCTAGCAACTCATTCAACTCCTTCTTCAAATCTTCAAGCTCTTTTGGACCCATACGGTACAGGGCCTTATAAATAGGTCTCGTTCCGGCTTCAATTCCAAACTAAAATCAATGTGCCTCTTCGGAGGCGATCCAGATATCTTATTTGAAAAAACATCCTCGAACTCGTTCACCATCTCTATCTGCGCTGCCGATGGCTCCTTTATTCTGGTATCCCTCACATGGCACAAAATCATTGGGCACCCCTTCCTTAGGTAAGACTTCAATGTAATCGCCGCAATTAATTTGACCATTGGCCTTACCACGAACCCCTGATACGACACTCTAACTCCCTGAGGATCCCTGAAAGATAACTTCTATTGATGACAATCAATACTAGCCTTATACGTCCCGAACCAATCCATCCCAACAATGACCTCAAACCCGTCTAAGGAAATTCAAAAAATTTATAGGAAAGTCTACCCCTCCTAGAATCATGGAGACACCCCTGAACAATTTACAACAAGACACGGACTCCCCAGACAGTATAAATACCTCATCTTTTACAGATTCACTCACCCCAGACCCAACATTAAAATATGACTCTTAGACACATACGAATGGGTCACCCCCGAATCAAATAAAACGAAAGACGTAATATTGTTAACGAGAAACTTACTAGTCACCACTTGCGCACCATCCTCAGCTGCCTACTTGTCCATCATGAACAGTTTGCCACTATTCTTCTGACCCCTCCTTGAACGATACTAGCTGATGCTACAGATTTTGATGCCAAAACTTGGTTCACATTGTTGTTCGGACGCTGATTATTCCCACCATTGCAGTAATAGCCACTGCCGTTTGCACTCTGCTTCCCTAGCCTGTTCCACAAACCTGAAGGACGACTGCTTGCCATGCTTTGTCCCTGACCCTGAGAATAATTCCTCCGGTACGACGAGTGATAACCTCCCCCTTCCACATTAGTTGGACACACAACCCTCTTGTGGTCTAAGCCACCACAACTATGGAGCCTAACCCTCGAAATCTCTCTAGATGCTCGACCACCTCTCCCTTCATACTGGTGTCTTCCGACATAGCCACCACCTCCAGAATAAGATCGGGTCTGGGTGACGTTACCCCTCTTATAGGTGGAGTTGCCTCCCCCTTCGCTCCCAGCCTCCCTCTTCCTGCTCATAGCCTCTTTTGCCTCCTTGGTCATATCTGCCCTTCATTCTCCCTGCCCAGCCCTATCATAAGCATCATTTAGGTCAGAAATCACCCCATAGGTAGTTTATCCATGACCCCAAAGATCAACCCCTTATCGAACTTTTCCGCAAAAGCCTTCTGACTTCACTGCAGATCGTCCGCATAACTTGCCAGCTCGGTGAAAGTTTTATTATAATCCGTAATAGCCATCTCCTCCGTCATCCAGATCGAGTTTAACTCAGCTCTCATCTTACCCCTAACGTGCTCAAGCACGTACTCCGACGTCATTTCTGATTTGAATTCCTCCCAAGGTATCGCATCATCCTCATGGTCCTTATAGTACTCCCTCATAAGCACCCTTTCGCGAAACCACCACCTCCTCGCTTAACCCCTCAAGTAGAACGCAGCCTAATCTAGTTGCAACCGCTCAAGGTAGTTAACAACCTCAAAGATACTCTCCATCTCCTGGTGCCAGTTGTCTAGCAGTTTTGGTCCATCCCCTACTCTGATACCCCTTTGTAACACCCCCATCTACCAAATAGCCTTACTAAGGCCTTCCTCGATAAAAAAGGACGCTACCATCTCGGTTGCCCGAGATAGATAATATCAAATAGACAATAATGTAACGACATTTATTAAAATCAACTTTAAAACGAATACATTGTCTAAAACCAAAACAATACAAAGTCTCAAAAAAATACTCAACTACAAAAAGTCTAATGTATAAAGACACAGCGGAAGCTGGACTCCTCATCAACAATATTTCTGTCAAACCCACGCATGCTCAATGAATACCTGTTAAACTTCTGCTCACCATTTCCCAATGGATCACAACAGTTTTGAAAACTTAAACGGGGTTAGAACCATCGTACATAAATCAACACATAAACAAACAACAAAAATCTCAAGGTAACCAAGTAACTAGTAACCAGTAACCAGTATCATCTCCAAACTCCAGTAACTGAGTTTCCGCTAAAGCGGTCGCCCCTGCTTGCGTCAGACTGCAGATCTGAACGCCGTTCCACCTACGATGCAAGACCGCATCACTGGACATTAACAACCCCTCTCCCCGCAGCGAGATTTTTCGGAACATTAATGTGCACCCCATGTGACGGGAGAGCCACGAGAGGCGAACACGGGGTGTGGTACCGTCTCCCGGAGGACCACCTATATAGAAATAGTAACCAATCATAATCACAAGTAACATCATCATCATAATTCCATCATCAACAACTACAATCATCATCAATCAATATATAATGGTTCTGAGTAGGGAAACCGTACCTCAAGTGAATCTCGGAACTAAGCAAGCCCAATCAGAAATCCTCTTCTATGAATCCTTCCCCTATCAACAATTAATAGTCTAACTCAATAACAATCTAATCCCTATCCCAAAATATATTAGGGTTCCAAAAACCCTACCCAACAACACTAGAAAATTAGAAATAAGAATACTTATAACGAGATTAGTTCAAATAACGACTCCGACGAACTAGCAATGACGATCCAAGCCTTAGAGATGAATTAGGATGATTAAGAGTGTAACACCCCCATACACCAAGGTGCCTTACAAGACCCCGTTAGCACATGGGAGTGCTACCATATCGGTCGTTGCCCGAGGTAGTATATATAAATTCAAGCGATAAAGGAAACAATACTTTAATAATAAATGTTTAACTGTCAAATACATGAACTCAAAACAGATGGCATACCATCTAATCAATAATCCAAACACCACAAATTATAATAGACTATTAAATAATTAAACAATGTTCAAGACTCCAAGACTGATAAGCGGAAGCTAAGACACGACAAGGTGATCTCATCCTCATCCCAACGCAGCGCTATAGATTACCTGTGATTACCTGCTGACCATTCCCCAATGGATCACAACAGTTTTGTAAAACAATACGGGGTCAATATTTGCATATACCGACCAATGCACAAGATAAGCACAAGGGAAAAAGAATCCGGAGGGCCACCGGAGCGGTTACCTCAGTAGGCTCAGGTTACTAGCCTGCTCTACAAAACCACCTATTGATCCTGGACCGCAGCCACAGGCGTCGAACTTCCATCTCACCGCAGAGAGATAAACCTGGAACATTAATGTGCACATCCCCCACGTGGCGTGATAACCATGAGGGCGAACTCGGGGCGTGACCTGTCTCCCAACAGGTTCACCAAACCATAGTAACCATAGTAACATCGACAACAACTCCCTAATCTCCATCATCGTCACAACAGTGACCAACAACATCAATCACATAACAAATATCATATAGTCTTAGCACATCACTTAGCAATGTAAAACCGAGTAAGGAAACCCTACCTTATAGAAAATTCTGATTAGCAAAGCAAATAACCAATGTCAAAAGCGTTCTTCCACGAAGTCCCCTCCTATACAAACATAATAATGCAATCAACATCACAATATTCTTTCCCCCAATTCAATTAAGGTTACAAAGCAATACAATCAAATCATCATCACGAGGACTTACCAAAGAATCAAACGAAGTAGCAAAAGAGCAGATTCGGCACGAGATGATGAAGAGTTTTGTTGAGGAATTAGAGAGAATTTGAGATGAGGGTTTTTTGTTTAAAGAACGTAACTGATTTAATGAAACCCAACTCCTCTTATTAACCTTTAATCATCCATCCGACTAATCCACGATTTCTGTCGTACTCGGTCGAGTACAACATGTACTCGGTCGAGTGCCGATGTCACTCGGCCGAGTGCCGATGTCACTCGGCCGAGTACCTGAGTTCAACATACCGAACTAAACATCAGCCAAAACTACTCGGTCGAGTGGCCTCTACTCGGCCGAGTACTCAATGTACTCGGTCAAGTAAGCGCTACTCAACCGAGCCTCCTATAAACAGAAATACGGAGTATTACAGTTTTCCCTTCTTAAGAACGAACTTCGTCCTCAAAGTTCACAACTCATACCCGTCCACACAACTACATGCACCAAACAATCAACACAAGACACCAAACAACATATGCTAAACATATGTCACAACTATCAACACAAGACACCAAACAACAACACAAGACACCAAACAACATATGCTAAACATATGTCACAACAACAGATATGCTAAAAACACAACTCCAAAAACAATACAACAGGGACAATAACGCAAGGACTCTACTAATAAAATATAAACTCGGAACAAAACCAACATCAAGTTCCCATAAAAAAATTAAGACCAATAAGGAAGCAAAAGTCTTACAAAACTAATATAGATTATTACATTCTTCCCTCCTTAAAAATGAACTTCGTCCCCGAAGTTTACACCCTTATTCCAACAAGAGAAACCAAGTAGTCACGTGAGCAGAACTACCTTCAAAGACCGACACAATCCGATACAACAGCATACCCAAAATTCAAACAGTACATACAACGACAAGACATCCAAGCTAACACCGACAAATGCCACCATCAAAATTTTCACATCCTAACATTGTAACCAACCAACTCACCACACAAGTACTCCAACCTTTTTAACAACACCTACCAACACTCTTCTTTGAATAATATCGTAACACTAACCAATTATATCAAACTCAACCTCTAAACAAGACTTAACACCTGATCCACCATACAAAAATGTTCTATTCTTTCACATAAGCCAAAATGATCATCACCGAATAACTAATATCGCAGCTAAACATCCATAATTATAAGAATACCTCAACACCATACTCACTGCCAATCCTCTTAACTTACCAATCAACTAATATTCCCTCTAGTTATTCCAGAAAACACAATCACAACAAAGATAAAACCCGCTCTCCTCAAACGCTGCTACGCCCTCTAACCCTATTCATCATTAACTCTTACCTATTTACTTTATTGCCAATCTCCATTCATTTTTCACATTACCTAGAATCCACGCAGAAGTCCTCAACATGAAACGTTAGATCAATCATTTACCATGACTACTCATAATATCCTTCTGAATTCTCGACCCATCTCAACCACATAACACTCAACCATGCTACGCTCTAACACCATATCCCCATAAAATCCTCCAAACGAAAATGAACTATTTACAACCTCAAGCACACCATAACTAAATTTCTCGACCTCCTCACACCCACCAAGTCAAAACATCCAGATACACATGTACATGCGGAAAAATAACAAAGAACATCAACAATCACGACTAATAAAGCCCCACTGATTAGACTTTACTCTTAAATCCGCCAGACGATAGCTAACAAAATGATAACAATAAAATACGACCTCTATACACATGCCCAACACGTAATCACTGCAAGCCCTCAAGACTCGATAGTCTAACTGACTCACGGGGATTCGCATTACCACATGACCGACAAACAGACCACCAAACGAACGACACCATTACATAACAGAAGATTATACCAACCATGATAAAGATAACCTAACTCGATAGGTACATGACACCAATACCACATCTTAGATTACCGACTAACTATACAAGTAATGGACACTTATCAACCAAAATAATTTTAACAAGGAAGCTAGACCCACATAAATCTCACACAATTATAATTCATCATTCTCCTTGCTAACATGAAGACAAACCTCAAAGTCATTACCCTTGAAACTGTCTCTTCGCTCAACTATACCATTCGTCCAATTAATATGATAGTCTCCTCATAAATTTCTCAACTTAACCATACAAGTCCTCCTCCAACAATATCTCTCTCCGCAAAACGATCCACAAGTTCAAAACCACTATCTCAAGATAGTTATCAAATATAAAATGAACAAACTCTCACATTCCCTTTTGAGACTCAATAGCTCTCATTTTTCCTTTAGTCCTACATCCTCATTAACGATTTTACTAACAACTAACAACTCTATCCGAGTATTCATTCATGATTACCCATTATAATCTATTGTCTCCCCATTACATCAACCCCAACCCTTTAGACTGCCAATTTTTATAATAACGGTATTCTATCAATACACCGCTAAATGTCAATACATCCCACACATGTCACTACCTAGAGTACTTCCAAAGTCATAAATGATTCCCCCAAACTTTCCACAACATTCTCTTCGATTACTAACCGAAAATTTCCCACAAAAATATTATCTGTCAATATACATTTATATCATATTATGTCATCATAAAATCATTTATCAATCCATTCGGAAATACTACCACCTTTTCTCAACTCTTTCGTACCAAACTATGTCCTTTGCAACTTTAACACTTGTCTCAAAATATCATAATTCCCAATAAAAATCATTTCATGGATTAATAAATATCATTCCCTTTATGCTATTCTATTGCTTCAATTATTTCTTTGCTTCACCAATTCGCTATTTATACTTCTTCCCAATCGCACCAATTACAAATACGCATTATCCCAAAAATTCACTTTCACTATATAGTCCTCCAATAACACGACTACCTTCTTATTACCTCAAGATTTTAACCTCGACAATACGTCGCTACAATCTTCCAATCATCAACAATAAATATTACTCTTATCACACTATTTTCCTTCATATGCTATTAATACGCCCAAACAACAACGAAAATCATCAGATATCTATCCTTACCATACCTCACAACGATGCTTACCTCATATCACACTTTCCATAATATTTTATCTCCACAATTGTCTCTTAGTTATCCGGCTTTCCATCAAAATAATATCCAGTCCTAATTGCACATCAAACAAACTAAGCTCACTAGGTACCATCATTATTACATTCCTCTATATCGGCCCTCATCAAATATATCCCTAACCAAGTCAAACATTTCAAATTTTCTTAAACACATCTCCCTTTATAACCATTCATATCTCTATTCTAAATCCGCAATTCATACCTTCCCTTTCTCACATTATCCATAACACAAAACCAGCTCCTTCCCTTACGAGGATCCCAATCACATTTAGCCACATACATTTCTCACAAAACAACACAACCAAGGAGAATATTATTCGTTTATACAATCCATCAAACTTACTCCCTAAGACGACACTTCCTTACACATATGCAACATATGAAACAACTTAGTACACAACAATACATTGACAAAACAAGTACACAATTCACCCGCGGTGGCGAAGCCACTCGGTCGAATACACTACACTCGATCGAATACTAGACACTCAGTCGAGTACACTCTGTACTCGAACGAGTACAACGCACTCTACTGAGTACATACTGTACTCGGTCGAGTACACGACCCAGTAACCATCCAGACGCAAAAATTTAAGACACTCGGTCGAGTGCAAAATGCACTCGGTTGAGTACCCTGCACTCTGTCGAGTACCTAATGCACTCGGTCGAGTGCGGCGGATTTCTCAACGCTGACCAATTTTTGTAAAACGAGCATATCTCCCTCAATTCTAAGTCGAGTTTGGCTCATGACCTACCGTTAGAACCATAACAGTACAAGCTATCACCTTAACTTAGAACTACATCAATATCATTTCTAGAACTCAAGTTACAACAGTTTAAAGACAGACATTCCAAAATCGAACTTCATATAAATCAAATTGTTTGTTACACAAAAAATTTACCACTCATCAACGTAACTTATATCACATAAAAGATCATAATTCACAACCATTTACATGTTCTATCATCTCAACATATCAATGTGTATCGACTCAAACCATACTCCCTTCATGCCAATTATTTCACGTAACGTTCTCATGCTTATAATTACATACGTTCCACTTATCTTATTCATACAGACATATTACATCTCTTATATGCTTCACATATCGTTACACAATCCATACGCATCATGTTTATCAAAAGGAACACATCTTTCATGTCTATCATCACCCCGTTCACACATCTTTCCTTCCATGAATGCTTAACATACATCATAGTATCATACTCAAGTTCATATCTCATCTCCACCTCACACCATTCTCAACAATCAACATAATAATCACATGTAACTCACATATACACATTTGATATCATTTTCTCATACTTGAATACAACTATTCAATTCATATTCCTTCACACATACCACAAAATCTCATGTAACACATACATATAACATGCTTGTTAACAATAACATATTTTCATGCCAAAATCATCACCATTCATACATATTTCCTTTCATACATGCTCAATATCATATTTCATGCCAAAATTCAACATTGTTTTAACACATTACATTTCGTTCTTGCTCATCATTATGTCATCATATTTCATGTACATCAAATAATCATGCCACAACTTGTCTGGTTCACATCTCATCACACCATTCAGATCATTCTCATGTGATACACACATGATCCATTCATCACTCCATCCCATTCCGCATCCATCTTCATTTCACATATTCTCAACATGCAACATATTAACAACATCAAATTCACATAACCCCCCGACACTTCCCATAGTGACCAAGTAAAAGTTATATGGACAAGAGTGCGATTCCAGGACGTCTCCCGAATCTTTGCGGTAGCTCCCTATGACTCCTATCCGAGTTCATTTTATTAGACACTCCTAATTCATTGGGTTCATTGGTTTGAGGTTCCAAAATCGATCGCTCTGATACCACTTTATAACACCCCCATACACCAAGGTGCCTTACAAGACCCCCTTAGCACATGAGAGTGCTACCATCTCGGTTGCCCGAGGTATTATATATCAATTCAAGCAATAAAAGAAGCAATACTTTAATAATAAATGTTTAAATGTCAAATACATGAACTCAAAACAGATGACATACCATCTAACCAATAATCTAAATACCACAAATGATAATAGACTATTAAATAAATAAACAATGTTCTAGACTCCAAGACTGATAAGCGGAAGCTAAGACACGACATGGTGATCCCATCCTCATCCCAACGCAGCGCTATAGATTACCTGTGATCACCTGCTCACTATTCCCCAATGGATCACAATAGTTTTGAAAACTATACGGGGTCAGTATTCGCATATACCGACCAATGTAAGAGATAAGCACAAGGGAAAGAGAAACCGGAGGGCCACCGCAGCTGTTACCTCAGTAGACTCAGGTTACCCGCCTGCTTTACAAAACCACCTATTGACCCTGGACCGCAGCCACATGCGTCGAACTTCCATCTCACGGCAGCGAGATAAACCCGGAACATTAATGGGCACATCCCCCACGTAGCTGGATAACCACGGGGGCGAACTCGGAGCGTGACTAGTCTCCCAACAGGATCACCAAACCATAGTAATCATAGTAACATCGACAACAACTCCCCTCCATCATCGTCACAACAGTGACCAACAACATCAATCACATAAAAAATATCACATAGTCTTATCACATCAATTAGCAATGTAAAACTGAGTAGGGAAACCCTACCTTATAGCAAATTACGATTAGCAAAGCAAACAATCAATGTCAAAAGCGTTCTTCTACGAAGTCCCCTTCTATACAAACATAATCATGCAATCAACATCACAATCCCCTTTCCCCCAATTCTATTAGGGTTAGAAAGCAATACAATCAAATCATAATCCCAAGGACTTACCAAAGAATCAAACGAAGTAGCAAAAGAGCAGATCCGACACGAGATGATGAGGGGTTTAGTTTGTGGGTATCAATTTTCCCTATATCTTTTCTTCATTGTTGGTATCAATTTCCCCTTTATATACTTATTATTTCATCTTAACTGCTCTAATATTGTTTTAATCTTGTTTTCATCATTGATATCTTTATTATGTTGAATGTTGGCAATTTTATCATTTCCCTAAAATTTTATTTGTTTGTTAACCAAAACAACTTTATTATGTTGAATGTTGGCAGTTTTATCATTTTCCTAAACTTTTATTTGTTAGTTAACCAGAACATTAGTGATAGTTTCCTTTTCTAGGGGGGTGGGGGGCTAATGTGGATTTAAGGGGTTTAGTTTGTATGTTGGATTGCTTGCTAGTTTGTTGGAATTCATCTCCAATCTCATGTTTGCAAGGTGTTTGATGAATTGCCTAAGTAAAAGCCATGTGTTTGTCTTGTGTTATCTTGTCTAAGGTGAAAGCCTAGACTCTTATTTGCCTTGTTTTGTGTAGATTAGTGAGTTTTTCTTGATTAGAGTGAAAGCTCGATTAGACCTAACCTAGGGTTTGTTTTTCATTGAAAGATGAGACTTACCTAGATACCCCCATTACACACTAGACTTTACCTCTACCGCATTAGTGAACCTATATTCTTAGATCTCTTCCATTCGTGATAAATTTCTATTTACTTGTCTTTGTTTAATCATTATTTCTTTCTTTAGTTTATTTAATCACATCACCTTCCTTGTTTAGGCTAACCTAGACTAAAATTGTTGGAGCCAATGTCCTCCACAGTTAGTGCAATAACATAAATAAATCTTTGTAGGTTCACAGGGTATACTTTGTATTGTAATCAGTTGGTTAACGTTTATCGATAACGGTTGGCTTGCTAGATAAGTTTGACGTTATCGTCATACAGATGGCGGTGATCAACTGGTCCCTAAAAGTCACACCTAAAGGATGTGATTGAGAGATGTGATTATTTGAGAAATAATCATATTGATGCCTTATTAAATGACTAAAAGGTTAGTCGGTGTTTTTGACTAAAAGGTTAGTCAATGTGATGATGATATAATTATTTAATAATGATTAAATAAAGTTAGCTGAGACGAATTAACTGTAATTCGTAAATTGAATATAAAATGTTATATTTAATTGTTGTATATAATGTAAGCTAATTAAACATAAATCGTTATAATTAATTGGAAAATTATAAATATACGGATATTTATAATTAATGATGTATTGTAATGTCGGTCTTTGACTAATGACGATTATAATATATTACATTATATTATAAGCTATAATGACCGGAAAAAGTGTCCAGATACACTCGGGTTTTTCCGGTCAATGGGTAGTTATTTGAGGAGACTAAATCTCCTCATATAATACCTAGAGGAGCCGTGGGATTAAGGGGGAAGAGGAAAAAATTTCTAACCTAATTTCTTCACTCACTTGTGCGTCCATCACACAAAACACAAAACCTAAAAAGTTAACAGTAACTTTCAATTATCTTTCTAGCAAAGGAGAAGGGCATATCTCAATCAATCTTGGGTGAGACAATTAGGAGGATATCTACTTTGATATATGTTCTTAGGCCGATTTTGCTAAGGACCAAAGGTTTAATTCATTTTCTCTATATTTACATTGTTTTTATATTTATGACTCGCAATTCATATTATATAATTTTGTTATAATCCTAAATTTTAAGGGGATGTAAACTGTTATTTCCCACAAGTGGTATCAGAGCTTTTGGCTACAAAATTATATTATATGTTTTTCATTTTTATGAAATATAAATTTGAGAAAAAAAAATTTGATATTACCGAAAAATTTTTTTTGTCACGGCTGAAATTTTTTTTGTTGTTGCCGTGTGATTTTTTTTAGGGTTTTTGTTTTTCCATTGTTGATTTATTGATATTGTTATTTTAAAAGGTTAAAACTCAATATAATAAATTTGTACTTGTTTTAATTTGATAAGGATTAGATTAAAACAAGATGGAATTGTTTTGATTTTGTTGTTGCTATTGTTTTCGGCCTCATTGTTTTAAATTGATAATTTTGTATAATGATTCAATTTTAATGATGTTCAAAGCGATTGTGATTAAATGAATATAAGGATAATCGATTTAATCATGATTTAGATGTTCATTTTAAAAGGTTAAATTGAATAATCTAGTTTGAATCAATATTTAATAACGATTAAATATTGAATTTTGTACCGATCTAACAATATAGGCAACACCAAAAATTTTTTTTTTGCAGTTATGCTGCCCGTGTTACTGTTCACTGCTATAAAAAAAAAAATTTCTGTTTTTTTTAGAAAGGCAGCAGCAGCATGTTTTTTTTATTTTTATTTTTACTGTTTTTCGGTTTTAGGTTTAAACCGTGAGAAAGATAAAATATTTTTTTTTTTGACTGGTACTGTTCACGATGAACAGTGATCAGTAGAGAGAAAAAAAAAAAATTTGTATGTTTTTTTTTTGGGATTATAAAGATAATGTTTGTTTATTATTGTGAAAATGTTCACAATAATGATACCCGATTATTTTAAAAAGGTTTAAAATAAAAATGGATTATGCAAGATTAAAATTGTTGTGGGCAATTAAGGAATTGTCACATAATTTTGATCGGTTTTAATGGTGGTTTGGATAATTAATCAACATAATTAATGAATTATGTATTGTAGTATTAATTTGTATCGTTGATGCATTTTTTTTTGATGAATGAATGAATGAATGGTTTGATTTACGTATTTTGCAATTGGTTGAAAAATGCAATACCTAGTGTGGCTTTAGTTAATCATGTTTTCGTAATGATGAAAACATGGTTTGGATGTATTTATGAGATCTCGTATCTCCTTTTATTTCTTTTAATTATGTTTTTGGAATTAGAATGTAAATAGGTTTATTTTGTAATTTTGAAAATGTAATTTAAAGAAGACTAAAGATGGAGATCGGATGCTCACTCCCGCTACATAGACCAAGATGGGACAAAGTCAAGCTTCTCGGGTCCATTAGGATGGATTCCAAACTTGTATTTACTGTTCATTTTGGTAGATAGGCCACACTAGGACCGTTGTAATAGTTTACGTATTTTTCCATTTTTTTTTGCTATTCATTCACATGCTTAATAATTGCATCATATTCCGCCTAAACCAAACCACCTAAATTGCATGAAAAATGATTCATATAGTAATTCGATTTTTCATCTTAGACATACAGATGTCACTCGTTCACAGGGCCATCACCTTAGTCTAAATCATTCACGAAATGCTAGAAATTTTGTTCACTTAAAATGAATTAAATTTAAGATGATGGGATCTTCCTCTAAAATGAAAATTGAGATTAGTCTTTATAGGAAAAACTACTATGAACCCCTTCTTCGTCGGAAGTCATAATATGACCCCTTCTACGTTGGGTAAGTTGTGAGTGTTGACCTATTTTACCTCAACATTGTAGTCCGAGTAATATCTCGGGATTATAATGTACTAAAAGATAGAATTTACAGAAATTTATCGACCGAGAATTCTAAAGGTAGAATTAGCCAAGAGGTTGGCTTATCAATTTACAGAAATTGAGTCTTGGGATCATTGATATAATTCTTGAGGGAGGTCAATTGTATAAATGCTTGAGTCATCGCATTAAACAGTTTTTGCATTAAGACTTAATTTTAAAACGATGAAACTTATCATAATTTTTCTTCTTTTCACAGTTTCTTGAATTCGTTATATACAGATATAACTGCTTAAAATAACAATGGCTGGACGTACAGACGACCCAATGCCAAGTGCTACACTCGCTCGCGAGTCCTGGCTAAAGATCTTTATGGACAACATGAATCAGTCCACTCGACTGAAGAATGATGGGTCAAACTTTGCGGACTGGGAGGCGGCATTACGGAATGCTGTCATTGCTGACGGAAAGCTCAAGTACTTGACTGAGCCACTACCGACTAACCCAGGCCCCAATGCAGCAGCCAATGAATCATTTGCTTATAGTGATTTCGTTATGGAGGCGGGTGCGTTAAAGAACGTACTCATCTTTGCAATGGAATCCAATTTGCAGAGGCGATTCATAGCCCAGGGTGCAAACAAGATTTTCACCACTCTCTCTAACGAGTTCTCGAAAGCTCCGAGAATCGTTAGCTATGAGTATACCTGTCGCTTCTTTGAAGCGAAACTCCAGAAGGGCCAAGCGGTTAGCCCACACATTCTTGCTATGATCGAGAATGTCGAGAAGCTGGAGGCTCTTGGTTGTAAAATCGATGAGACGATCATTATTGATCGACTGCTTCATTCACTTCATGATAGTTTTGCCCTTTTCAGGGCAAATTACTATATGAATGACATGAAGAAAAGTCTTCATCAGCTCCACTCACTTCTCGTACAGACCGAGAGTGATCTGAAATTGAGTGGGAGCGTGAAACAGGACGTTCTCATGATTAACAACAAGGGTAGGGGTAAAGGCAAGGCTCAAGCTGACCTAGCTGTAGGGAAGCCAAAGTTCAAAAAGCCAGGAAAGGTCAAGAGTGGGCCTGGTGAGACTAGCGGTAGCTCACAAGGCAAGACAAAGAGCAAAGATAACGTGGAGTGCCACCATTGCCACAAGTCTGGGCATTGGAGGCGGAACTGCCCCGTGTATGCTGAAGACGTAAAATCAGGCCGCGTCACTCCTGTTGGTACGTCATCTTTTATTCATATGATTGAGATTTACCATGCAAGTTTCGGAACTTGGGTACTAGATACGGGTTGTGGTTCTCATCTGTGTAATCATTTGCAGGGCCTAAGAAGCATCACAACTCTCGTAAAGGGTGATGTGGACCTGCGGGTGGGGAATGGAGCTAGAGTTGCTGTCGTTTCAGTGGGAACATATGTAATCCAACTCCCTAGTGGTTTTGAGTTATTCCTGAATAATTGTTACTATGTACCCAGTTTCTCGAAAAACATTATTTTAGTTTCCGTACTGGATAAGGACGGATTTTCGTTTGTAATAAAGGATAATAACTGTATTTTCTCTTTAAACGATATGATTTATGGTAAAGCTGTTTCCATGAATGGAATATATGTTTTAGATCAAACCACAGATATAATGCATGTGAGTAGTAAGAAAGCAAAGGTTGGTGAGAAAGATCAAACCTATTTATGGCATTGCCGTATGGGACACATAAATTAAAAACGCGTGAAGAAGCTCATTGACAATGGGACTATCTCCCCATTTGACTATGAATCTTTTGGCACGTGTGAATCATGTCTCATAGGCAAAATGACTCGAATTTCCTTCAAAGGTGTTGGAATGCGCGCTGCTGACCTATTAGGACTCATACATACTGATGTGTGTGGACCTATGTCAATCAATGCTAGAGATGGCTATAGGTATTTTATCACTTTCACGGACGATTTGAGTAGATATGGTTATGTCTACTTAATGAAGCATAAAAGTGAGTCCTTTGACAAGTTCAAGGAATTCCAGAATAAGGTTGAAAACCATCTGGATAGAAAGATTAAAGCACTACGTTCAGATCGTGGTGGCGAATATCTTTCGAAGGAGTTTGATCGACACCTTAAAGACTGTGGTGTAGTACTACAGTTAACTCCCCCTGGAACACCACAATTGAATGGTGTGTCCGAACGGAGAAATCGAACATTGCTTGATATGGTTCGATCCATGATGAGTCACACGGTTGTGCCTGACTCATTATGGGGATATGCTCTTTTGTCAGCTGCTCTAATACTTAACCGAAGTCCGTCTAAAGCTGTTGACAAGACTCCATATGAATTATGGAAGGGAACAGTCCCTAACTTGTCCTTTATTCGGGTTTGGGGCTGCGAGGCTTATGTCAAGTGGAGACCTGACTATAAGCTCGGCCCACGATCGGTCAAGACATACTTTATTGGTTATCCAAAAGGAATGTTTGGTCATTACTTTTATTCGCCTACCGAACAACGTGTTTTTGTTGCGGCAAGTGCGAAGTTTCTAGAGAAAGAATTTCTCGAGAACAAGACGAGTGATAGAACCTTCGATCTGTCGGAGGTTCAAGAGCCAACAACCGAGCAACCAATGGCGGAAACTGTTCCTTCATCATCGGCTGCGGTAAATATTCCTGAGGAACCCAGGAGGTCGGGTAGAGTCTCCATTCCTCCAGACAGATACATTGGTATGGTCGAGGAGAATGGGAGAGATGACGTTTTACTCCTAGAGAGTAACGAACCCGCTACCTATAAAGGTGCCATAACCTGTTCCGACTCTAAGCTATGGCTTGAAGCCATGCAATCCGAGATGAACTCCATGTATGAGAATGACGTATGGGATCTTGTTGATTTGCCTGATAAGGTACGACCTCTTCAGTGCAAATGGCTTTATAAGATAAAGCATTCCGTAGAAGGACAACCAGATACATACAAGGCACGACTAGTGGCAAAGGGTTTCACTCAAGTGCACGGATTGCATTATGATGATATCTTTGCACCCGTAGTCATGCTGCGTTCCATTCGGATAATCTTAGCGATTGCCGCTTTTCATGACTATGAAATTTTGCAAATGGATGTTAAACCGCCTTCTTAAACGGTTTATGTGGAGGGGGAGTTTTGTCATGGTACACCCGAGGTTTCAATTGATCCTAAAATCCTAAAGAATATATGCAGCTTAAGCGTTCCATTTATGACTTAAGCAAGCTCTCGGCGTTGGATCATCGTTTCGACCAGGTGATAAAAGAGAATGGATTTACTCGATAGGTCGAGGAACCATGCTTATATATCAAGTCGAGTGGGAGCAAGATTGTCTTCCTAATATTGTATGTTCATGACATACTCTTGATTGGGAATGACATACCTCTCTTAACTTCGGTAAAAGTTTGGTTAAAAAACCATTTCCAGATGAAAGATCTGGGTGAAGCACAAAGAATTTTGGGGATCCGTATCTACAGAGATAGATCACGACGGATGTTATCCCTCAGTCAGGAGTCTTATATAGATAAGATTCTTGAGAGGTTCAGCATGACCAACTCCAAGAAGGGGAACCTTCCAATGGTCTCTGGGATGCAGTTGAGTAAATCTCAGGCACCAAAGACATCGGAAGAGGTCGAGCGCATGAGTCGGATTCCTTATGCATCAGCTATAGGATCGATCATGTATGCCATGATATGCACACGTCCAGACGTGTCATATGCATTGAGTATGACGAGTCGATACCAAGGCAACCCAGGTGAAACACACTGGATGGCTGTTAAAAATATCCTTAAGTACCTACGGAGGACTAAGGATTGGGTATTGACTTATGGAGGAGAGACTGAGCTTTGCGCAACCGGTTACGCAGATGATAGCTTCCAAACGGATCGGGATGACTCGAAATCTCAGTCTGGGTTCGTATTTACTCTTAATGGCGTTGCGGTCAGCTGGAAAAGCTCCAAGCAGAGTGTTATAGAAGATTCTACGACTGAGTCCGAGTACTATGCCGCTTCAGAGGCTGCAAAGGAAGCTATATGGATGCGTCAGTTCTTACAGGGACTAACTGTAGTTCCTAGTTCGGATGACCCAATCACCATCTATTGTGATAATAGTGGTGCCATCTTCCAGGCTAAGGAGCCTAAGTCCAGCAACAAGTCTAGGCATGTACAACGGAAGGCTCACATGATCCGAGATTACGTGGAGCACAGGGAGATAGTGATAGACAAGATTGCTACGGATGATAACGTTGCAGATCCTCTCACTAAACCGTTAAGATATGATAAGCATGAAGGGCACGTTATTTCCATGGGAATTAAGCGTGTTCCTGAGTTGTATTAGTTGTTTTGTATGGATTAGACACCTGTATCTTTTTCATAAAACTATTAATGAAATCATCGTTTTGTTTGATATTTTGTTTTTCATGTGGGTTGTACTGACAACATTGAACACCACAAAGTGAACTGAATTACATTATATTTGTTTTGGGTCCGTAATTGCCTACATGAGCTGATAACTCTGGCAATTATTTTGTGACGTCGATTGATGGTGGGTTCAACGAGACTAAAAGGTTAGTCAGTGTTTTTGACTAAAAGGTTAGTCAATGTGATGATGATATAATTATTTAATAATGATTAAATAAATTTAGCTGAGACGAATTAACTGTAATTCGTAAATTGAATATAAAATGTTATATTTAATTGTTGTATATAATGTAAGCTAATTAAACATAAACCGTTATAATTAATTGGAAAATTATAAATATACGGATATTTATAATTAATGATGTATTATAATGTCGGTCTTTGACTAATGACGATTATAATGTATTACATTATATTAGAAGTTAAAATGTTCGGAAAAAGTGTCCAGATACACTCAGGTTTTTCGGGTCAATGGGTAGTTATTTGAGGAGACTAAATCTCCTCATAATTGACCTAAGGGTGCCGTGAAATACAAAGAGAGGAGGAAAAATTCTAACCTAATTTTGACTCTCTCAACTTGTGCCTCCATCACACAATAAACACAAAACCTAAAAAGTTAACAGTAACTTTGAATCGATCTTTCTAGCAAAGGAGAAGGGAATATCTCGATCTATCTTGGGTGAGACAATTAGGAGGATATCTATTTTGATATCTGTTCTTAGGCCGATTTTGCTAAGGACCAAAGGTTTAATTCATTTTCTCTACATTTGTATCGTTTTCATATCTATCACTACAAAACGAACGCGGGAAACTGACGGACAAAATCCGTCAGTAACAATGAAAATCCGTCAGTAATTTAAACTACTGACGGAATTTCCGTCAGTACCACGCGTCACTTCAATTCGTAACGAAAAAACAACTTCTGACGGATTTTCCGTCAGTATTTGAAACTACTGACGACTTACTGACGGACGGTTCGTCAGGCAATTCAATTGGAAAGTCAACATAATATTGACTTTACTGACGGAAACTGACGGAAAATCCGTCAGAATAGTCAAGATTGACTTGACTTACTGACGGAAATTCCGTCAGGAAAGTAAAGATTATCTTGACTTTCCTGACGGAAATTCCGTCAGTAAGTCAAGTCAATCTTGACTTTCCTGACGGATTTTCCGTCAGTTTCCTCAAGTCAATTTTGACTTTCCTGACGGAATTTCCGTCAGTACTTAAAAGAGTAGTGCCTGGATACAGCAGCCTGTTGTCCAGCCACAATGCGTTTTTTTGCATTGTTTTAAACGTTGAAAATATCAACAAAACCTGCAATACAGAAAATACACACGTTCACCGCAAAGCGGTAATTCATACTCACATCGACCGCACGATCGGAAATCAATAAAAGGCGATAAAAATAAAGGTGAAGACCGATGGAAATTGGAAAAAGAATTCATTACATAAAATCAAAAAACAAATTCATACAACTTGGGGATTTACAAGCTTACAAATTCAACTGTTCCTAACTTAGGTAAATTAAACATTACTAACCTAAGGGGGTAACGGGAGGTCCTCCAAAACCGTGCCCGTCGTCCGCGTTGTCATCTCTTGGACGTGGAGGAGGGAAGTTGTTGCACAAGTCCGGGGGAAGAAATCTCATCATAGCCGCTTGCATGGCAGCCATTTGCGCGGCTTGGTGATTCATTTGTTGTTGATTGACCCGTACTTGTGCTTCAAGGGCAACTCGGGCGGCTCTCTCATGTTCTCGTTCATTCGCAAGTGCATTCAATTGTTCCTTCATTTGAGTATTCTGAGTTGCGAATTGGGTGTAATCTGTAGGATTGTAGGAGAAAGAAGCGCGTGCACTTTTGTTGCATGGTGGATCATACCACACTTGTTTCCCCTTGTCTCCTACCCCGAAGAGCCTTAACTTCTTATCGAATCCGTCAACCGCTTTATAGTATGCACGGATATCGTCTGGGGTCTCGCCAGTTGGCGTTTGCTGACTCATCTCCTCGGTGTAAGCTTCCTGAACCCACAAAAAAGAAATTATATAATTAAAAATATTAAGTAATCAAAACAAAACGAAACTAATAAATAGTATTAAAATTAGATATAAAAAAACTCCTTAGTAATTATTAGACAAACTTACGTTTGTCTTAGCAGCTCTAGGGTTAACCCACTCGCCCTTCTTGTTCTTTTTTGTTTTCTCAAACAACTTGTACGGCGTAGGATCAACCTGAAAGTATTATAAAAACATTAAGTGATATATCGGCAATATTAATCCTTCATAATTAATATCCTAAATTGTATGTGAAGTAAAAATAAAGCACTTACCAATTCTTTAAACGCATCGGAACAACTCTTCCGGCCAAGAGTATGGGTGCCCACCGCTTTCTCTCCACCTGACCGTCTATTAGCCTTGTTTATGTTAGACCTCTTGGCGAATTCGGGATCGCTTTCAGGCCTATTTCTAATGTTTTCCCACCAACTTTCAGGCACCCAATCCGGCCTATTTTTGTTATACTTGCAGCCATTGACAAGTGAGGTAATCCGCCTCGTGACATGTTTCTGCCAGTCGGGCTTCGGGTCGTAGTTCGGATCGACCGAGTTCACATGATTCTATTTCATCATAAACAACTTGTTAGTAATTGCTGAAATTGTATAACTACACTTTTTGAATGAAAACAATTACTTTTTAGTAATAGATACAACCGTAATAAAATATACCTGAAAGTACTCCCACATCCGGTTACGCTGGTAGTGTCTCGCTTCACTCCATTTGGTGAATTATTCTCGGCTTATGGTACGAATAAAAGACCAAGTAACGTATTGCTTGATCGGCTTGTCGTCCCACCTGAAAAGTATACATATTAGAACGAACGCGATAATAAAAGATAATAGAAATTATCGTAAAAGTGATAATAAAATAAAGTTTGCGATAATAAAAGTATTCTATATATAAATTAATTAGACACTTACCATTGGCCTATAGCAGGATTGCGAGACAGAATAATCCGGTTACTCTCCTGCTGTGGCGTCGGGATCGCCACCTGCTCCTGCTCCTGCTCCTGCTCCTGCTCGTGAAAGGCAGCATCCTCCTCGTTCCGCTCATCGTCGGCACGACGAGAACGACTAGTACTGCCACCTATGATTCGTCTGATAAACGATCCACCTGCCATAAGTAAAAGCTATATACAATGGAAATTGTTAGGTAGTTCAATATATAAAAACCGTGAGCAAACTTCTTCATGAGCAAACTCCCGGTAAGGATTCTCACTAACTACGATACTACTTGAACTCTCTTCGGTAGCCAGTTTCTCACCGTGATACTTCCATACATAATAATTATCAGTAAAACCATTCGACCATAGATGATTTTGAACCTCCCTTTTCGATTTAAAAGCTAAGTTATCGCATTTCTTACATGGACACCTCATTTCACCGCCTAAATCCTTAAACTCACTATATTGTTCCGCGAATTCAATAAACTCTTTCACCCCATTTGCAAATATCAGCTTGGGTTTCTTTTTTTCGTACTGCCACCTATGATTCGTCTGATAAACGATCCACCTGCCATAAGTAAAAGCTATATACAATGGAAATTGTTAGGTAGTTCAATATATAAAAACCGTGAGCAAACTTCTTCGTGAGCAAACTCCCGGTAAGGAGTCTCACTAACTACGATACTACTTGAACTCTCTTGATTGGGAATGACATACCTCTCTTAACTTCGGTAAAAGTTTGGTTAAAAAACCATTTCCAGATGAAAGATCTGGGTGAAGCACAAAGAATTTTGGGGATCCGTATCTACAGAGATAGATCACGACGGATGTTATCCCTCAGTCAGGAGTCTTATATAGATAAGATTCTTGAGAGGTTCAGCATGACCAACTCCAAGAAGGGGAACCTTCCAATGGTCTCTGGATGCATTTGAGTAAAGCTCAGGCACCAAAGACATCGGAAGAGGTCGAGCGCATGAGTCGGATTCCTTATGCATCAGCTATAGGATCGATCATGTATGCCATGATATGCACACGTCCAGACGTGGCATATGCATTGAGTATGACGAGTCGGTACCAAGGCAATCCAGGTGAAACACACTGGATGGCTGTTAATAATATCCTTAAGTACCTACGGAGGACTAAGGATTGGGTATTGACTTATGAAGGTGACACTGAGCTATGCGCAATCGGTTACGTAGATGCTAGCTTCCAAACGGATCGAGATGACTCGAAATCTCAGTCTGGATTCGTTTTTACTCTTAATGGCGTTGCGGTCAGCTGGAAAAGCTCCAAACAAAGTGTTATAGCAGAGCAGATTCTACGACTGAGTCCGAGTACTATGCTGCTTCAGAGGCTGCGAAGGAAGCTATATGGATGCGTCAGTTCTTACAGGGACTAACCGTAGTTCCTAGTTCGGATGACCCAATCTCCATCTATTGTGATAATAGTGGTGCCATCTTCCAGGCTAAGGAGCCTAAGTCCAGCAACAAGTCTAGGCATGTACAACGGAAGACTCACATGATCCGAGATTACGTGGAGCAAAGGGAGATAGTGATAGACAAGATTGCTACGGATGATAACGTTGCAGATCCTCTCACTAAACCGTTAAGATATGATAAGCATGAAGGGCACGTTATTTCCATGGGAATTAAGCGTGTTCCTGAGTTGTATTAGTTGTTTTGTATGAATTAGACACCTGTATCTTTTTCAAAAAACTATTAATGAAATCATCGTTTTGTTTTATATTTTGTTTTTCATGTGGGTTGTACTGACAACATTGAACACCACAAAGTGAACTGAATTACATTATATTTGTTTTGGGTCCGTAATTGCCTACATGAGCTGATAACTCTGGCAATTATTTTGTGACGTCGATTGATGGTGGGTTCAACGAGACTAAAAGGTTAGTCAGTGTTTTTGACTAAAAGGTTAGTCAATGTGATGATGATATAATTATTTAATAATGATTAAATAAATTTAGCTGAGACGAATTAACTGTAATTCGTAAATTGAATATAAAATGTTCTATTTAATTGTTGTATATAATGTAAGCTAATTAAACATAAACCGTTATAATTAATTGGAAAATTATAAATATACGGATATTTATAATTAATGATGTATTATAATGTCGGTCTTTGACTAATGACAATTATAATGTATTACATTATATTAGAAGCTAAAATGTTCGGAAAAAGTGTCCAGATACACTCAGGTTTTTCGGGTCAATGGGTAGTTATTTGAGGAGACTAAATCTCCTCATAATTGACCTAAGGGTGCCGTGAAATACAAAGAGAGGAGGAAAAATTCTAACCTAATTTTGACTCTCTCAACTTGTGCCTCCATCACACACTAAACACAAAACCTAAAAAGTTAACAGTAACTTTGAATCGATCTTTCTAGCAAAGGAGAAGGGCATATCTCGATCTATCTTGGGTGAGACAATTAGGAGGATATCTATTTTGATATCTGTTCTTAGGCCGATTTTGCTAAGGACCAAAGGTTTAATTCATTTTCTCTACATTTGTATCGTTTTCATATCTATCACTACAAAACGAACGCGGGAAACGGACGGACAAAATCCGTCAGTAACAATGAAAATCCGTCAGTAATTTAAACTACTGACGGAATTTCCGTCAGTACCACGCGTCACTTCAATTGGTAACGAAAAAACAACTTCTGACGGATTTTCCGTCAGTATTTGAAACTACTGACGACTTACTGACGGACGGTTCGTCAGGCAATTCAATTGGAAAGTCAACATAATATTGACTTTACTGACGGAAACTGACGGAAAATCCGTCAGAATAGTCAAGATTGACTTGACTTACTGACGGAAATTCCGTCAGGAAAGTCAAGATTATCTTGACTATTCTGACGGAAATTCCGTCAGTAAGTCAAGTCAATCTTGACTTTACTGACGGATTTTCCGTCAGTTTCCTCAAGTCAATTTTCAGTGTCCTGACGGAATTTCCGTCAGTACTTAAAAGAGTAGTGGCTGGATACAGCAGCCTGCTGTCCAGCCACAATGCGTTTTTTTGCATTGTTTTAAACGTTAAAAATTTCAACAAAACCTGCAATACAGAAAATACATACGTTCACCGCAAAGCGGTAATTCATACTCACATCGACCGCACGGTCGGAAATCAACAAAAGGCGATAAAAATAAAGGTGAAGACCGATGGAAATTGGAAAAAGAATTCATTACATAAAATCAAAAAACAAATTCATACAACTTGGGGATTTACAAGCTTACAAATTCAACTGTTCCTAACTTAGGTAAATTAAACATTACTAACCTAAGGGGGTAACGGGAGGTCCTCCAAAACCGTGCCCGTCGTCCGCGTTGTCATCTCTTGGACGTGGAGGAGGGAAGTTGTTGCACAAGTCCGGGGGAAGAAATCTCATCATAGCCGCTTGCATGGCAGCCATTTGCGCGGCTTGGTGATCCATTTGTTGTTGATTGGCCCGTACTTGTGCTTCAAGGGCAAGTCGGGCGGCTCTCTCATGTTCTCGTTCATTCGCAAGTGCATTCAATTGTTCCTTCATTTGAGTATTCTGAGTTGCGAATTGGGTGTAATCTGTAGGATTGTAGGAGAAAGAAGCGCGTGCACTTTTGTTGCATGGTGGATCATACCACACTTGTTTCCCCTTGTCTCCTACCCCGAAGAGCCTTAACTTCTTATCGAATCCGTCAACCGCTTTATAGTATGCACGGAATTCGTCTGGGGTCTCGCCAGTTGGCGTTTGCTGACTCATCTCCTCGGTGTAAGCTTCCTGAACCCACAAAAAAGAAATTATATAATTAAAAACATTAAGTAATCAAAACAAAACGAAACTAATAAATAGTATTAAAATTAGATATAAAAAAACTCCTTAGTAATTATTAGACAAACTTACGTTTGTCTTAGCAGCTCTAGGGTTAACCCACTCGCCCTTCTTGTTCTTTTTTGTTTTCTCAAACAACTTGTACGGCGTAGGATCAACCTGAAAGTATTATAAAAACATTAAGTGATATATCGGCAATATTAATCCTTCATAATTAATATCCTAAATTGTATGTGAAGTAAAAATAAAGGACTTACCAATTCTTTAAACGCATCGGAACAACTCTTCCGGCCAAGAGTATGGGTGCCCACCGCTTTCTCGCCACCTGACCGTCTATTAGCCTTGTTTATGTTAGACCTCTTGGCGAATTCGGGATCGCTTTCAGGCCTATTTCTAATGTTTTCCCACCAACTTTCAGGCACCCAATCCGGCCTATTTTTGTTATACTTGCAGCCATTGACAAGTGAGGTAATCCGCCTCGTGACATGTTTCTGCCAGTCGGGCTTCGGGTCGTAGTTCGGATCGACCGAGTTCACATGATTCTATTTCATCATAAACAACTTGTTAGTAATTGCTGAAATTGTATAACTACACTTTTTGAATGAAAACAATTACTTTTTAGTAATAGATACAACCGTAATAAAATATACCTGAAAGTACTCCCACATCCGGTTACGCTGGTAGTGTCTCGCTTCACTCCATTTGGTGAATTATTCTCGGCTTATGGTACGAATAAAAGACCAAGTAACGTATTGCTTGATCGGCTTGTCGTCCCACCTGAAAAGTATACATATTAGAACGAACGCGATAATAAAAGATAATAGAAATTATCGTAAAAGTGATAATAAAATAAAGTTTGCGATAATAAAAGTATTCTATATATAAATTAATTAGACACTTACCATTGGCCTATAGCAGGATTGCGAGACAGAATAATCTGGTTACTCTCCTGCTGTGGCGTCGGGATCGCCACCTGCTCCTGCTCCTGCTCCTGCTCCTGCTCGTGAAAGACAGCATCCTCCTCGTTCCGCTCATCGTCGGCACGACGAGAACGACTAGTACTGCCACCTATGATTCGTCTGGTAAACGATCCACCTGCCATAAGTAAAAGCTATATACAATGGAAATTGTTAGGTAGTTCAATATATAAAAACCGTGAGCAAACTTCTTCGTGAGCAAACTCCCGGTAAGGATTCTCACTAACTACGATACTACTTGAACTCTCTTGATTGGGAATGACATACCTCTCTTAACTTCGGTAAAAGTTTGGTTAAAAAACCATTTCCAGATGAAAGATCTGGGCGAGGCACAAAGAATTTTGGGGATCCGTATCTACAGAGATAGATCAAGACGGATGTTATCCCTCAGTCAGGAGTCTTATATAGATAAGATTCTTGAGAGGTTCAGCATGACCAACTCCAAGAAGGGGAACCTTCCAATGGTCTCTGGGATGCATTTGAGTAAAGCTCAGGCACCAAAGACATCGGAAGAGGTCGAGCGCATGAGTCGGATTCCTTAGGCATCAGCTATAGGATCGATCATGTATGCCATGATATGCACACGTCCAGACAAGTCGTTACCAAGGCAATCCAGGTGAAACACACTGGATAGTTGTTAAGAATATCCTTAAGTACCTACGGAGGACTAAGGATTGGGTATTGACTTATGGAGGTGACACTGAGCTATGCGCAACCGGTTGCGCAGATGCTAGCTTCCAAACGGATCGAGATGACTCGAAATCTCAGTCTGGATTCGTGTTTACTCTTAATGGCGTTGCGGTCAGCTGGAAAAGCTCCAAACAAAATGTTATAGCAGATTCTACGACTGAGTCCGAGTACTATGCTGCTTCAGAGGCTGCGAAGGAAGCTATATGGATGCGTCAGTTCTTACAGGGAATAACCGTAGTTCCTAGTTCGGATGACCCGATCACCATCTATTGTGATAATAGTGGTGCCATCTTCCAGGCTAAGGAGCCTAAGTCCAGCAACAAGTATAGGCATAAACGGAAGAATCCCATGTCGAGATTACGTGGAGCAAAGGGAGATAGTGATAGACAAGATTGCTACGGCTGATAACGTAGCAGATCCTCTCACTAAACCATTGAGATATGATAAGCATGAAGGGCACGTTATTTCCATGGGAATCAAACGTGTTCCTGAGTTGTATTAGTTGGTTTTTATGGATTAGACACCTGTATCTTTTCATAAAAACTATCTATAAAATCATCGTTTTGTTTATATTTTGTTTTCATGTGGGTTGTACGGACAACATTGAACACCACAAAGTGAACTGACTTACATTATATTTTGTTTTGGTCTGTAATTGCCTACATGAGCTGATAACTCTGGCAATTATTTTGTGACGTCGATTGATGGTGGGTTCAACGAGACCTAAAGGTTAGTCAGTGTTTTGACTAAAAGGTTTAGTCATGTGATGATGATATAATATTTCATAATGATTAAAATAATTTAGTGAGACGAAATTAACTGTAATTTTTTCGTGAATGGAATATAAAATGGTATATTTAATGTTGTATATAATGTACGTAATTAAACATAAAACCGTTATAATTAATTGGAAAATTATAAATATACGGATATTTATAATTAATGATGTATTATAATGTCGGTCTTTGACTAATGACGATTATAATGTATTACAATATATTAGAAGCTAAAATGACCGGAAAAAGTGTCCAGATACACTCGGGTTTTTTTCCAGTCAATGGGTAGTTATTTGAGGAGACTAAATCTCCTCATAATTGACCTGGAGGTGCCGTGAGATACAAAGAGAGCAAGGAAAAATTAAAACCTAATTTTTTTGACTCTCTCAACTTGTGCCTCCATCACACACTAAACACAAAACCTAAAAAGTTAACAGTAACTTTGAATCGATCTTTCTAGCAAAGGAGAAGGGCATATCTCGATCTATCTGGGGTGAGACAATTAGGAGGATATCTATTTTGATATCTGTTCTTAGGCCGATTTTGCTAAGGACCAAAGGTTT